>JAKSXO010000094.1:1170000-1171577 GCA_024509115.1 Crotalus helleri
GCTAAGGAAAAGGGGGAAAAAATGGCGGACTGTGTTGTTTGGCGACCCCCGTGAAATGGTCGTTCGACCCCAAATGGGGTCCCGACCCACAGGTTGAGAACCACTGGTTTAGAATATGAGTCAAGCATGTCGGACGAGAGAGTTAATATACTATCAATATATCCAATCATTCTTCCGTGCTGCCGTTTCTTCTGTCTTCTCTGCTTCCCTATTTCTTGTCCGGTCATTGTTTCACCTGTGTCAATGTCACAGCAGGCCTGGATTTGTAGAGTCTAGTGTGCTTGACAACTTTAAACTCCATAAATCTCCATAAACTCCAGGATGGAAGCAAGGCCTATTAAACTACTTGCTAAAGGCAATTGAGCAGTGCCAATCTCTTCCATAATGTGTGCATCAGAATACAGAAGAACAGAGTTGGACAGGACCTTGGAGATCTTCTATTTCAACCTCCTGCTGAAGCAGGAGGCCCTATAGTACCATTCCAAATAAATGATTGTCCGGTCTCTTGTTAAAAACCTCCAGTGATGGAATATTCACAGCTTCTGGAGACAAGACAAGATTGGTTTTCTATTGGATGCTTCTGTCTCTCACTCCTGGGTCCTCTGACTTGCTGGGAAGGGCTAATAGCCAGCTTCTGACATGCAAAGTCATGGGTGAGCTGCAGTGGTGGGATTCAGCCAGTTCGCACCGGTTCGGCAGAACCGGTAGCTAAATTTTGTTGAGTTTGGAAAACCGGCTGAAGGCACATTGCTTCCGGAAGTCCAGTCTAGGCCTAGAACGGCCCGCCAGAAGTGCATGGATGCCACTTCTAGAAATCCATTCTAGGCCTCGGAGGCCCAGGACTGCATCCAATAAGAGAACCGGTTGTTTAGGTATTTAAATCCCACCACTGGTGAGCTGGATTATTTATTGACCGTGTGAGTCACTTAACCATGGCAAAAAAGAGAGTAAAATTGGGGACTGACTCACTTAAAAAACCCTTCACTTAGCAATGGAAAAAAACCCCTCACTTAGCAATGGAAGTTGCATTCCTAATTGTAGTCATAAGTGGGGGACTACCTATGTCAATGATAAAATGAGAAGATAAGTCTCCAGAGCAGCTTAAACAAGGAAAAGGAAACTCAGTGCAACAATAAGGTGACCAACCATCCTCCTTTAGGGAGGACAGTCCTCCTTTTATAAGTTCTGTCCTCCCTCAAAAAGTGTCCTCTTTCATGTCCTTTTCGATATTTGAAGACTAATCTGCAGGGCTTTTTTTTCCCTCATAGAACGCTCAGAATGGCGTTCCGGCATCTTTTTTTGATGGTGTTTTTTCAACTTTTGCCTGAGCTGTGCTCCTCCCACTATTGGCTTTCAAAAGCCAATAGGAATTGCTGCTGAGTGCTCCAAAACACCCGGCTGGCAAATTTTGCACATGCAAGTTGTCTGTATATTGTTGCAATGAATAAAATGTGTTTTTATTTACGGTATTTTTTTCTTCAATTTATTTGTGTCCTCCTTTTCCTTGTAAAAAAGATGGTCACCTTACGCAACAAGGCCAAGCTATTAGAAGGTAGATGGCTGGTTGAAGACTGTTT
>JAKSXO010000095.1:0-157500 GCA_024509115.1 Crotalus helleri
GAGATAGGTAGGTAGGTAGATTGATAGATAGAGATAGGTAGGTAGGTAGATTGATAGATAGAGATAGGTAGGTAGGTAGATAGATAGAAAGAGATAGGTAGGTAGGTAGGTAGGTAGATAGAGATAGGTAGGTAGGTAGATTGATAGATAGAGTTAGGTAGGTAGGTAGATTGATAGATACAGATAGGTAGGTAGGTAGATAGATAGATACAGATAGATAGGTAGGTAGATTGATAGATAGAGATAGGTAGGAAGGTAGATTGATAGATAGAGATAGGTAGATAGGTAGATAGATACAGATAGGTAGGTAGGTAGATAGATAGATACAGATAGGTAGGTAGGTAGATAGATAGATACAGATAGGTAGGTAGGTAGATAGATAGATACAGATAGGTAGGTAGGTAGATTGATAGAGATAGGTAGGTAGGTAGGTAGATAGATACAGATAGTTAGGTAGGTAGGTAGATAGATAGAGATAGGTAGGTAGGTAGATTGATAGATAGAGATAGGTAGATAGGTAGATAGATAGATACAGATAGGTAGGTAGGTAGATAGATAGATACAGATAGGTAGATAGGTAGATAGATAGATAAGATAGGTAGGTAGGTAGATTGATAGATAGAGATAGGTAGGTAGGTAGGTAGATAGATAGAGATAGGTAGGTAGGTAGATTGATAGAGATAGGTAGGTAGGTAGGTAGATAGATAGAGATAGGTAGGTAGGTAGATTGATAGATAGAGATAGGTAGGTAGGTAGTAGATAGATAGATAGGTAGGTAGGTAGATTGATAGAGACAGATAGGTAGGTAGGTAGATTGATAGATAGAGATAGGTAGGTAGGTAGATAGATAGATACAGAGGTAGGTAGGTAGATTGATAGATAGAGATAGGTAGGTAGGTAGATAGATAGATACAGATAGGTAGGTAGGTAGATTGATAGATAGAGATAGGTAGGTAGGTAGATTGATAGATACAGATAGGTAGGTAGGTAGATTGATAGATAGAGATATTACGTAGGTAGATAGATAGGTAGGTAGAGATAGGTAGGTAGGGTAGATAGATAGATAGAGATAGGTAGGTAGGTAGATAGATAGATACAGATAGGTAGGTAGGTAGATTGATAGATAGAGATAGGTAGGTAGGTAGATAGATAGATAGAGATAGGTAGGTAGGTAGATTGATAGATAGAGATAGGTAGGTAGGTAGATTGATAGATACAGATAGGTAGGTAGGTAGATTGATAGATCGAGATAGGTATGGTAGTAGATAGATAGAGGAGAGATAGGTAGGTAGGTAGATAGATAGATAGCGATAGCTACGTACGTAGGTACTCAATCACTCACCGTAGGTAGGTAGTTGATAGATAGAGATAGTAGGTAGTAGTAGATAGCACTTAGATTACAGATCACGACTTACTTACTCAATCACTCACTCTCACTGACTTACTTACTCAATCACTCACCTCACTGACTACTGTTCATCGACTTACTTACGTACTCACTCACTCACTCATTACGTTACTGACTTACTCACTCACTCACCCTCCCTTACTACTTACTCAACCACTCACTCTCACGTACTTACTTACCACTCACTCACTCTCACTGACTTACTTACGCAATCACGCACCCTCACTTACTTACTTACCTACTCAATGCACGCACTCTCACGTACGTACGTACTCACTCACTCACTCTCACATTCTTACTTACGCAATCACTCACTCTCACGTACTTACTTACTCACTCACTCACCCTCACTTACTTACTTACTCAATCACGTCACTCTCTACTTACGTACTACTCAATCACTCACTCTCACTTACTTACTTACTCACACACTCACCCTCACATACTTACTTACTCACTCACTCACTCTCACTTACGTTACTCACTCACCCACCCTCACTTATTTACTTACTCACTCACTCACTCTCACTTACTTACTTACTCACTCTCTCACGTACTTACTTACTTACTCAATCACTCTCACTTACTTACTTACTTACTCAATCACTCACCCTCACTGACTTACTTACACACTCACTCACTCTCACTTACTTACTTACTCACTCACTCACTCTCACTTACTTACTTACTCACTCACTCACTCACTCACTTACTTACTTACTCACTCACTCACCCTCACTTACTTACTTACTCAAACACTCACTCTCACTTACTTACTTACTGACTCACTCACTCTCACTTACTTACTGACTCAATCACTCTCACTTACTTACTTACTCACTCACTCACTCGCACTTACTTACTTACACAATCACTCACCCTCACTTACTTACTTACTCAATCACTCACTCTCACTGTACTTACTTACTCACTCACTCACTCTCACTTACTTACTTACTTACTCACTCACCCTCACTTACTTACTCAATCACTCACTCTCACTGACTTACTTACTCACTCACTCACCCTCACTTACTTACTTACTCACACACTCACCGCACATACTTACTTACTCACTCCCTCACCCTCACTTACTTACTTACTTACTCACTCACTCTCACTTACTTACGTACTCAATCACTCACCCTCACTTACTCACTTACTCAATCACTCACCCTCACTTACTTACTTACTCAATCACTCACTCTCACTGACTTACTTACTCACTCACTCACCCTCACGTACTTACTTACTTACGCACTCACTCTCACTTACTTACTTACTCAATCACTCTCACTTACTTACTTACTCACACACTCACCCTCACATACTTACTTACTCAATCACTCACTCTCACTTACTCACTTACTCACGCACTCACCCTCACTTACTTACTTACTCACACACTCCCCCTCACATACTTACTTACGCACTGCACTCACTCTCACTTACTTACTTACGCAATCACTCACTCTCACTTACTTACCTACTCACTCACTCACCCTCACTTACTTACTTACTCAATCACTCACTCTCACTTACTTACTTACTCACTCACTCACCCTCACTTACTTACTTACTTACTCTCTCACTCTCACTTACTTACTTACTCAATCACTCTCACTTACTAACTTACTTACTCACTCACCCTCACTTACTTACATACTTACGCACTCACTCTCACTTACTTACTTACTCAATCACTCACTCTCACTTACTCACTTACTCACTCACTCACCCTCACTTACTTACTTACTCACTCAATCACCCTCACTTACTTACTTACTCACTCACTCACCCTCACTTACTTACTTACTCAATCAATCACTCTCACTTACTTACTTACTTACTCACTCACTCTCACTTACTTACTTACTAATCACTCTCACTTACTTACTTACTTACTCACTCACTCTCACTTACTTACTTACTCAATCACTCACCCTCACTTACTTACTTACTTACTCACTCACTCTCACTTACTTACTTACTCAATCACTCACCCTCACTTACTTACTTACTCAATCACTAACTCTCACTTACTTACTTACTCACTCACTCACTCACTCTCACTTACTTACTTACTCAATCACTCACTCTCACTTACTTACTTACTCACTCACTCACGCCTCACTTACGTACTTACTCAATCACTCACCCTCACTTACTTGACTTACTCACTCACTCACCCTCACTTACTTACTTACTTACTTACTCACTCACTCTCACTTACTTACTTACTCAATCACTCTCACTTACTTACTTACTTACTCACTCACCCTCACTTACTTACAGACTTACTCACTCACTCTCACTTACTTACTTACTCAATCACTCACTCTCACTTACTTACTTACTCACTCACTCACCCTCACTTACTTACTTACTCACTCACGCACCCTCACTTACTTACTTACTCAATCAATCACTCTCACTTACTTACTTACTTACTTACTCACTCACTCTCACTTACTTACTTACTTACTAATCACTCTCACTTACTTACTTACTTACTCACTCACTCTCACTTACTTACTTACTCAATCACTCACCCTCACTTACTTACTTACTCAATCACTAACTCTCACTTACTTACTTACTCAATCACTCACTCACTCTCACTTACGTACTTACTCAATCACTCACCCTCACTTACTTACTTACTCACTCACTCACCCTCACTTACTTACTTACTTACTTACTCACTCACTCTCACTTACTTACTTACTAAATCACTCTCACTTACTTACTTACTTACTCACTCACCCTCACTTACTTACAACTTACTCACTCACTCTCACTTACTTACTTACTCAATCACTCACTCTCACTTACTCACTTACTCACTCACTCACCCTCACTTACTTACTTACTCACTCACTCACCCTCACGTACTTACTTAATCACTCACTCACCCTCACTTACGTACTTACTCAATCACTCACCCTCACTTACTTACTTACTCAATCACTAACTCTCACTTACTTACTTACTCACTCACTCACTCTCACTTACTTACTTACTCAATCACTCACTCTCACTTACTTACTTACTCACTCACTCACGCTCACTTACTTACGTACTCAATCACTCACTCTCACTTACTTACTTACTCAATCACTCACCCTCACTTACTTACATACTCAATCACTCACTCTCACTGACTTACTTACTCACTCACTCACTCTCACTTACTTACTTACTCACTCACTCACTCTCACTTACTTACTTACTCACTCACTCACCCTCACTTACTTACTTACTCACACACTCACCCTCACATACTTACTTACTTACTCACTCACTCTCACTTACTTACTTACTCAATCACTCACCCTCACTTACTTACTTACTCACTCACTCTCACTTACTTACTTACTCACTCACTCTCACTTACTTACTTACTCAATCACTCACCCTCACTTACTTACTTACTCAATCACTAACTCTCACTTACTTACTTACTCACGCACTCACTCACTCTCACTTACTTACTTACTCAATCACTCACTCTCACTTACTTACTTACTCACTCACTCACCCTCACTTACTTACTTACTCAATCACTCACCCTCACTTACTTACTTACTCACTCACTCACCCTCACTTACTTACTTACTTACTCACTCACTCTCACTTACTTACTTACTCAAGTCACTCTCACTTACTTTCTTACTTACTCACTCACCCTCACTTACTTACATACGTACTCACTCACTCTCACTTACTTACTTACTCAATCACTCACTTCTCACTTACTCACTTACTCACTCACTCACCCTCACTTACTTACTTACTCACTCACTCACCCTCACTGTACTTACTTAATCACTCACTCACCCTCACTTACTTACTTACTCAATCACTCACCCTCACTTACTTACTTACTCAATCACTAACTCTCACTTACTTACTTACTCACTCACTCACTCTCACTTACTTACTTACTCAATCACTCACTCTCACTTACTTACTTACTCACTCACTCACTCTCACTTACTTACTTACTCAATCACTCACTCTCACTTACTTACTTACTCAATCACTCACCCTCACTTACTTACATACTCAATCACGCACTCTCACTTACTTACTTACTCACTCACTCACTCTCACTTACTTACTTACTCACTCACTCTCACTTTACTTACTTACTCACTCACTCACCCTCACTTACTTACTTACTCACACACTCACCCTCACATACTTACTTACTTACTCACTCACTCTCACTTACTTACTTACTCAATCACTCACCCTCACTTACTTACTCACTCACTCTCACTTACTTACTTACTCAATCACTCACCCTCACTTACTTACTTACTCACTCACTCTCACTTACTTACTTACTCAATCACTCACTCTCACTTACTCACTTACTCCACTCACTCACCCTCACTTACTTACTTACTCACTCACTCACCCTCACTTACTTACTTAATCACTCACTCACCCTCACTTACTTACTTACTCAATCACTCACCCTCACTTACTTACTTACTCAATCACTAACTCTCACTTACTTACTTACTCACTCACTCACTCTCACTTACTTACTTACTCAATCACTCACTCTCACTTACTTACTTACTCACTCACTCACTCTCACTTACTTACTTACTCAATCACTCACTCTCACTTACTTACTTACTCAATCACTCACCCTCACTTACTTACATACTCAATCACTCACTCTCACTTACTTACTTACTCACTCACTCACTCTCACTTACTTACTTACTCACTCACTCACTCTCACTTACTTACTTACTCACTCACTCACCCTCACTTACTTACTTACTCACACACTCACCCTCACATACTTACTTACTTACTCACTCACTCTCACTTACTTACTTACTCAATCACTCACCCTCACTTACTTACTTACTCACTCACGCTCACTTACTTACTTACGCAATCACTCACCCTCACTTACTGACTTACTCACTCACTCTCACTTACTTACTTACTCACTCACTCACTCTCACTTACTTACTTACTCAATCACTCACCCTCACTTACTTACTTACCTACTCAATCACTCACTCTCACTTACTTACTTACTCACTCACTCACTCTCACTTACTCACTTACTCACACACTCACCCTCACATACTTACTTACTCACTCACTCACTCTCACTTACTTACTTACTCAATCACTCACCCTCACTTACTTACTTACTCACTCACTCACTCTCACTTACTTACTCACTCACCCACCCTCACTTATTTACTTACTCACTCACTCACTCTCACTTACTTACTTACTCACTCACTCTCACTTACTTACTTACTTACTCAATCACTCTCACTTACTTACTTACTTACTCAATCACTCACCCTCACTTACTTACTCACACACTCACTCACTCTCACTAACTTACTTACTCACTCACTCACTCTCACTTACTTACTTACTCACTCACTCACTCTCACTTACTTACTTACTTACTCACTCACCCTCACTTACTACTTACTCAAACACTCACTCTCACTTACTTACTTACTTACTCACTCCCTCTCACCTACTTACTTACTCAATCACTCTCACTTACTTACTTACTCACTCACTCACTCGCACTTACTTACTTACACAATCACTCACCCTCACTTACTTACTTACTCAATCACTCACTCTCACTTACTTACTTACTCACTCACTCACCCTCACTTACTTACTTACTTACTTACTCACACACTCACCTCACATACTTACTTACTCACTCACTCACCCTCACTTACTTACTTACTTACTCACTCACTCTCACTTACTTACTTACTCAATCACTCACCCTCACTTACTTACTTACTCAATCACTCACCCTCACTCACTTACTTACTCAATCACTCACTCTCACTTACTTCCTTACTCAATCACTCACTCTCACTTACTCACTTACTCACTCACCCTCACTTACTTACTTACTCACTCACTCACCCTCACTTACTTACTTACTCACTCACTCACCCTCACTTACTTACTTACTCACTCACTCACCCTCACTTACTTACTTACTGACTCACTCACTCTCACTTACTTACTTACTTACTCACTCACTCTCACTTACTTACTTACTCAATCACTCTCACTTACTTACTTACTTACTCACTCACCCTCACTAACTTACTTACTTACTCACTCACTCTCACTTACTTACTTACTCAATCACTCACTCTCACTTACTCACTTACTCACTCACTCACCCTCACTTACTTACTTACTCACTCACTCACCCTCACTTACTTACATACTCACTCACTCACCCTCACTTACTTACTTACTCAATCACTCACTCTCACTTACTTACTTACTTACTCACTCACTCTCACTTACTTACTTACTAACTCACTCTCACTTACTTACTTACTTACTCACTCACTCTCACTTACTTACTTACTCAATCACTCACCCTCACTTACTTACTTACTCACACACTCACCTCACATACTTACTTACTCACTCACTCACTCTCACTTACTTACTTACTCACTCACTCACGTCTCACTTACTTACTCACTCACTCACTCACTCACCCTCACTTACTTACTTACTCAATCACTCACTCTCACTTACTTACTTACTCACTCACTCACTCTCACTTACTGACTTACTCAATCACTCACTCTCACTTACTTACTTACTCAATCACTCACCCTCACTTACTTACATACTCAATCACTCACTCTCACTTACTTACTTACTCACTCACTCACTCTCACTTACTTACTTACTCACTCACTCACTCTCACTTACTTACTTACTCACTCACTCACCCTCCCTTACTTACTTACTCAACCACTCACTCTCACTTACTTACTTACTCACTCACTCACTCTCACTTACTTACTTACTCAATCACTCACCCTCACTTACTTACTTACCGACTCAATCACTCACTCTCACTTACTTACTTACTCACTCACTCTCACTTACTTACTTACTTACTCACTCACTCTCACTTACTTACTTACTCAATCACTCTCACTTACTTACTTACTTACTCACTCACCCTCACTTACTTACTTACTTACTCACTCACTCTCACTTACTTACTTACTCAATCACTCACTCTCACTTACTCACTTACTCACTCACTCACCCTCACTTACTTACTTACTCAATCACTCACCCTCACTTACTTACTTACTCACTCACTCACCTCACTTACTTACTTACTCAATCACTCACTCTCACTTACTTACTTACTTACTCACTCACTCTCACTTACTTACTTACTCAATCACTCTCACTTACTTACTTACTTACTCACTCACTCTCACTTACTTACTTACTCAATCACTCACTCTCACTTACTTACTTACTTACTCACTCACTCTCACTTACTTACTTACTCAATCACTCACCCTCACTTACTTACTTACTCAATCACTCACTCTCACTTACTTACTTACTCACTCACTCACCCTCTTACTTACTTACTCAATCACTCACTCTCACTTACTTACTTACTCACTCACTCACTCTCACTTACTTACTTACTCAATCACTCACTCTCACTTACTTACTTACTCAATCACTCACCCTCACTTACTTACATACTCAATCACTCACTCTAACAAACTTACTTACTCACTCACTCACTCTCACTTACTTACTTACTCACTCACTCACTCTCACTTACTTACTTACTCACTCACTCACTCTCACTTACTTACTCACTCACTCACTCACCCTCACTTACTTACTTACTCAATCACTCACTCTCACTTACTTACTTACTCACTCACTCACTCTCACTTACTTACTTACTCAATCACTCACTCTCACTTACTTACTTACTCAATCACTCACCCTCACTTACTTACATACTCAATCACTCACTCTCACTTACTTACTTACTCACTCACTCACTCTCACTTACTTACTTACTCACTCACTCACTCTCACTTACTTACTTACTCACTCACTCACCCTCCCTTACTTACTTACTCAACCACTCACTCTCACTTACTTACTTACTCACTCACTCACTCTCACTTACTTACTTACTCAATCACTCACCCTCACTTACTTACTTACCTACTCAATCACTCACTCTCACTTACTTACTTACTCACTCACTCACTCTCACTTACGTACTTACTCAATCACTCACGCTCACTTACTTACTTACTCACTCACTCACCCTCACTTACTTACTTACTCAATCACTCACTCTCACTTACTTACTTACTCAATCACTCACTCTCACTTACTTACTTACTCACACACTCACCCTCACATACTTACTTACTCACTCACTCACTCTCACCTACTTACTTACTCAATCACTCACCCTCACTTACTTACTTACTCACTCACTCACTCTCACTTACTTACTCACTCACCCACCCTCACTTATTTACTTACTCACTCACGCACTCTCACTTACTTACTTACTCACTCACTCTCACTTACTTACTTACTTACTCAATCACTCTCACTTACTTACTTACTTACTCAATCACTCACCCTCACTTACTTACTTACACACTCACTCACTCTCACTTACTTACTTACTCACTCACTCACTCTCACTTACTTACTTACTCACTCACTCACTCACTTACTTACTTACTCACTCACTCACCCTCACTTACTTACTTACTCAAACACTCACTCTCACTTACTTACTTACTTACTCACTCACTCTCACTTACTTACTTACTCACTCACTCACTCTCACTTACTTACTTACACAATCACTCACCCTCACTTACTTACTTACTCAATCACTCACTCTCACTTACTTACTTACTCACTCACTCACTCTCACTTACTTACTTACTTACTTACTCACTCACCCTCACTTACTTACTCAATCACTCACTCTCACTTACTTACTTACTCACTCACTCACCCTCACTTACTTACTTACTCACACACTCACCTCACATACTTACTTACTCACTCCCTCACCCTCACTTACTTACTTACTTACTCACTCACTCTCACTTACTTACTTACTCAATCACTCACCCTCACTTACTCACTTACTCAATCACTCACCCTCACTTACTTACTTACTCAATCACTCACTCTCACTTACTTACTTACTCACTCACTCACCCTCACTTACTTACTTACTTACTCACTCACTCTCACTTACTTTCTTACTCAATCACTCTCACTTACTTACTTACTCACACACTCACCCTCACATACTTACTTACTCAATCACTCTCACTTACTCACTTACGCACTCACTCACCCTCACTTACTTACTTACTCACACACTCACCCTCACATACTTACTTACTCACTCACTCACTCTCACTTACTTACTTACTCAATCACTCACTCTCACTTACTTACCTACTCACTCACTCACCCTCACTTACTTACTTACTCAATCACTCACTCTCACTTACTTACTTACTCACTCACTCACCCTCACTTACTTACTTACTTACTCACTCACTCTCACTTACTTACTTACTCAATCACTCTCACTTACTTACTTACTTACTCACTCACCCTCACTTACTTACATACTTACTCACTCACTCTCACTTACTTACTTACTCAATCACTCACTCTCACTTACTCACTTACTCACTCACTCACCCTCACTTACTTACTTACTCACTCACTCACCCTCACTTACTTACTTACTTACTCACTCACTCACCCTCACTTACTTACTTACTCAATCAATCACTCTCACTTACTTACTTACTTACTCACTCACTCTCACTTACTTACTTACTAATCACTCTCACTTACTTACTTACTTACTCACTCACTCTCACTTGACTTACTCAATCACTCACCCTCACTTACTTACTTACTTACTCACTCACTCTCACTTACTTACTTACTCAATCACTCACCCTCACTTACTTACTTACTCAATCACTAACTCTCACTTACTTACTTACTCACTCACTCACTCACTCTCACTTACTTACTTACTCAATCACTCACTCTCACTTACTTACTTACTCACTCACTCACCCTCACTTACTTACTTACTCAATCACTCACCCTCACTTACTTACTTACTCACTCACTCACCCTCACTTACTTACTTACTTACTCACTCACTCTCACTTACTTACTTACTCAATCACTCTCACTTACTTACTTACTTACTCACTCACCCTCACGTACTTACATACTTACTCACTCACTCTCACTTACTTTACTTACTCAATCACGCACTCTCACTTACTCACTTACTCACTCACTCACCCTCACTTACTTACTTACTCACTCACTCACCCTCACTTACTTACTTACTCACTCACTCACCTCACTTACTTACTTACTCAATCACTCACCCTCACTCACTTACTTACTCAATCACTCACTCTCACTTACTTCCTTACTCAATCACTCACTCTCACTTACTCACTCACCCTCACTTACTTACTTACTCACTCACTCACCCTCACTTACTTACTTACTCACTCACTCACCCTCACTTACTTACTTACTCACTCACTCACCCTCACTTACTTACTTACTTACTCACTCACTCTCACTTACTTACTTACTTACTCACTCACTCTCACTTACTTACTTACTCAATCACTCTCACTTACTTACTTACTTACTCACTCACTCTCACTTACTTACTTACTCAATCACTCACCCTCACTTACTTACTTACTCAATCACTAACTCTCACTTACTTACTTACTCACTCACGCACTCACTCTCACTTACTTACTTACTCAATCACTCACTCTCACTTACTTACTTACTCACTCACTCACCCTCACTTACTTACTTTCTCAATCACTCACCCTCACTTACTTACTTACTCACTCACTCACCCTCACTTACTTACTTACTTACTCACTCACTCTCACTTACTTACTTACTCAATCACTCGCACTTACTTACTTACTCAATCACTCTCACTTACTTACCTACTTACTCAATCACTCACCCTCACTTACTTACTTACACACTCACTCACTCTCACTTACTTACTTACTCACTCACTCACTCTCACTTACTTACTTACTCACTCACTCACTCTCACTTACTTACTTACTCAAACACTCACTCTCACTTACTTACTTACTTACTCACTCACTCTCACTTACTTACTTACTCAATCACTCTCACTTACTTACTTACTCACTCACTCACTCTCACTTACTTACTTACACAATCACTCACCCTCACTTACTTACTTACTCAATCACTCACTCTCACTTACTTACTTACTCACTCACTCACCCTCACTTACTTACTTACTCACACACTCACCTCACATACTTACTTACCCACTCACTCACCCTCACTTACTTACTTACTTACTCACTCACTCTCACTTACTTACTTACTCAATCACTCACCCTCACTTACTTACTTACTCAATCACTCACCCTCACTCACTTACTTACTCAATCACTCACTCTCACTTACTTCCTTACTCAATCACTCACTCTCACTTACTCACTTACTCACTCACCCTCACTTACTTACTTACTCACTCACTCACCCTCACTTACTTACTTACTCACTCACTCACCCTCACTTACTTACTTACTCACTCACTCACCCTCACTTACTTACTTACTTACTCACTCACTCTCACTTTCTTACTTACGTACTCACTCACTCTCACTTACTTACTTACTCAATCACTCTCACTAATTACTTACTTACTCACTCACCCTCACTAACTTACCTACTTACTCACTCACTCTTACTTACTTACTTACTCAATCACTCACTCTCACTTACTCACTTACTCACTCACTCACCCTCACTTACTTACTTACTCACTCACTCACCCTCACTTACTTTCTTACTTACTCACTCACTCACCCTCACTTACTTACTTACTCAATCACTCACTCTCACTTACTTACTTACTTACTCACTCACTCTCACTTACTTACTCAATCACTCTCACTTACTTACTTACTTACTCACTCACTCTCACTTACTTACTTACTCAATCACTCACCCTCACTTACTTACTTACTTACTCACTCACTCTCACTCACTTACTTACTCAATCACTCACCCTCACTGACTTACTTACTCAATCACTAACTCTCACTTACTTACTTACTCCCTCACTCACTCTCACTTACTTACTTACTCAATCACGCACTCTCACTTACTTACTTACTCACTCACTCACCCTCACTTACTTACTTACTCAATCACTCACTCTCACTTACTTACTTACTCACTCACTCACTCTCACTTACTTACTTACTCAATCACTCACTCTCACTTACTTACTTACTCAATCACTCACCCTCACTTACTTACATACTCAATCACTCACTCTCACTTACTTACTTACTCACTCACTCACTCTCACTTACTTACTTACTCACTCACTCACTCTCACTTACTACTTACTCACTCACTCACCCTCACTTACTTACTTACTCACTCACTCACCCTCACTTACTTACCTACTCAATCACTCACTCTCACTTACTTACTTACTCACTCACTCACTCTCACTTACTTACTTACTCAATCACTCACCCTCACTTACTTACTTACCTACGCAATCACCCACTCTCACTTACTTACTTACTCACTCACTCACTCTCACTTACTTACTTACTCAATCACTCACCCTCACTTACCTACTTACTCACTCACTCACTCTCACTTACTTACTCACTCACCCACCCTCACTTATTTACTTACTCACTCACTCACTCTCACTTACTTACTTACTCACTCACTCTCACTTACTTACTTACGTACTTACTCAATCACTCTCACTTACTTACTTACTTACTCAATCACTCACCCTCACTTACTTACTTACACACTCACTCACTCTCACTTACTTACTTACTCACTCACTCACTCTCACTTACTTACTTACTTACTCACTCACTCACTCTCACTTACTTACTTACTCAAACACTCACTCTCACTTACTTACTTACTTACTCACTCACTCTCACTTACTTACTTACTCAATCACTCTCACTTACTTACTTACTCACCACACACACCCCCCCCCCCCCTTCGTCTTCTTCCCCTCTCTCTCAACACACCCACCCACCCACACACACACCCACACCCACCCACCCACACACACACACACACCCACCCACCCACCCACACACACACACACCCACACCCACCCACCCACACACACACACACACACACCCACCCACCCACCCACACTCACACACACACACACCCCCACCCACCCACACACACACACACACACACCCACCCACCCACACATACACACACCCACACCCACCCACCCACCCACACACACACCCACACCCTCCCACCCACCCACCCACACACACACACACACCCACCCACCCACACACACACACACACTCCCACCCCCCCACACAGACAAATCACACACACCCACCCACACACACACACACTCACACCCACCTACCCACACAGTCACACCACCCACACCCACCCACCCACACACACACACTCACACACCCACCCACCCACACACACTAACACCCACACCTACCCACCCACCCACACTGACACACCCACACCACCCACCCACACTCACACACACAAACACCCACCCACCCACACTCACACACACCCACACCAACCCACCCACACATACACACACACTCACCCACCCACCCACCTCATCACACTCACACAACCACCCTACCTCACTCACACTCACACACCCTACCTCCCACACTCACTCACACAACTCCCACCCAACCAATCACTCACTCTCACTCAACCACCCACCCACTCATAATCACATCCACCTACCACCTCACTCTACTATCACTCAACCTCCACCCTAACTCTACAATCACACTCACTACCAACCCAACCAATCACTATCTAACAATCTACCAACCTACCACACTGTATCTCTATCAACCTACCTACCTCATCTCAATCTCACACTCTACCTACCACTCCTATCTCAATCTACAGTCTACCTACCTACCTAACTCTAACAATCAATCTACCTACCTACCTATCTGTATCTATCACACTACCTACCTAGCTATCTCTATCAATCTACCTACCTACCTACCTATCTGTATCTATCAATCTACCTACCTACCTATCTCTATCAATCTACCTACCTACCTACCTCACTAACAATCTACCTACCTATCTCTATCTATCTACCTACCTACCTCCCTATCTCTATCTATCAATCTACCTACCTACCTATCTGTATCTATCTATCTACCTACCTACCTACCTATCTGTATCTATCTATCTACCTACCTACCTATCTGTATCTATCTATCTACCTATCTACCTATCTCTATCTATCAATCTACCTACCTACCTACCTCTATCTATCTACCTACGTACCTAACTATCTGTATCTATCTACCTACCTACCAACTATCTCTATCAATCTACCTACCTACCTATCTCTATCTATCTACCTACCTACCTCCCTATCTCTATCTATCTACCTACCTACCTACCTATCTGTATCTATCTATCTACCTACCTACCTATCTGTATCTATCTATCTACCTACCTACCTATCTGTATCTATCTATCTACCTACCTACCTATCTGTATCTATCTACCTATCTACCTATCTCTATCTATCAATCTACCTTCCTACCTATCTCTATCTATCAATCTACCTACCTATCTATCTGTATCTATCAATCTACCTACCTACCTATCTGTATCTATCAATCTACCTACCTACCTATCTCTATCTATCTACCTACCTACCTACCTATCTGTATCTATCTATGTACCTACCTACATATCTGATCTATATATCTACCTACCTACCTATCTGTATCTATCTATCTACCTACCTACCTATCTCTATCTATCAATCTACCTACCTACCTATCTGTATCTTATCAATATACCTACCTACCTATCTCTATCTATCTATCTACCTACCTACCTATCTCTATCAATCTACCTACCTACCTATCTCTATCTATCTACCTACCTACCTACCTATCTCTATCTATAAATCTACCTACCTACCTATCTCTATCTATCTATCTACCTACCTACCTATCTCTATCTATCTATCTACCTACCTACCTATCTCTATCTATCTATATACCTACCTACCTATCTGTATCTATCAATCTACCTACTTACCTACCTATCTCTATCAATCTACCTACCTACCTACCTATCTCTATCAATCTACCTACCTACCTATCTCTATCTATCTACCTACCTACCTACCTATCTGTATCTATCTATCTACCTACCTACCTATCTGTATCTATCAATCTACCTACCTACCTATCTGTATCTATCTATCTACCTACCTACCTATCTCTATCTATCAATCTACCTACCTACCTATCTCTATCTATCTATCTATCTACCTACCTACCTATCTCTAACTATCAATCTACCTACCTACCTATCTGTATCTATCAATCTACCTACCTACCTATCTCTATCTATCTACCTACCTACCTACCTATCTCTATCAATCTACCTACCTACCTATCTCTATCTATCTACCTACCTACCTACCTATCTCTATCTATCTACCTACCTACCTACCTATCTGTATCTATCTATCTACCTACCTACCTATCTGTATCTATCTATCTACCTACCTACCTATCTGTATCTATCTATCTACCTACCTACCTATCTGTATCTATCTACCTATCTCTATCTATCAATCTACCTTCCTACCTATCTCTATCTATCAATCTACCTACCTATCTATCTGTATCTATCAATCTACCTACCTACCTATCTTATCTATCTATCTACCTACCTACCTATCTGTATCTATCTATCTACCTACCTACCTATCTGTATCTATCTATCTACCTATCTACCTATCTCTATCTATCAATCTACCTACCTACCTATCTCTATCTATCTACCTACATACCTACCTATCTGTATCTATCTACCTACCTACCTACCTATCTCTATCAATCTACCTACCTACCTATCTCTATCTATCTACCTACCTACCTACCTATCTGTATCTATCTATCTACCTACCTACCTATCTGTATCTATCAATCTACCTACCTACCTATCTGTATCTATCTATCTACCTACCTACCTATCTCTATCTATCAATCTACCTACCTACCTATCTCTATCTATCTATCTATCTACCTACCTACCTATCTCTAACTATCAATCTACCTACCTACCTATCTGTATCTATCAATCTACCTACCTACCTATCTCTATCTATCTACCTACCTACCTACCTATCTGTATCTATCAATCTACCTACCTATCTCTATCTATCTACCTACCTACCTACCTATCTCTATCAACTACCTACCTACCTATCTCTATCTATCTACCTACCTACCTACCTATCTCTATCAATCAATCTACCTACCTACCTATCTGTATCTATCTATCTACCTACCTACCTACCTATCTGTATCTATCTATCTACCTACCTACCTATCTGTATCTATCTATCTACCTATCTACCTATCTCTATCTATCAATCTACCTACCTACCTATCTCTATCTATCTACCTACATACCTACCTATCTGTATCTATCTACCTACCTACCTACCTATCTCTATCAATCTACCTACCTACCTATCTCTATCTATCTACCTACCTACCTACCTATCTGTATCTATCTATCTACCTACCTACCTATCTCTATCTATCAATCTACCTACCTACCTATCTGTATCTATCTATCTACGTACCTACCTATCTCTATCTATCAATCTACCTACCTACCTATCTCTATCTATCTATCTACCTACCTACATATCTGTATCTATATATCTACCTACCTACCTATCTGTATCTATCTATCTACCTATCTACCTATCTCTATCAATCTACCTACCTACATATCTGTATCTATATATCTACCTACCTACCTATCTCTATCAATCTACCTCCCTACCTATCTCTATCTATCTACCTACCTACCTACCTATCTGTATCTATCTATCTACCTACCTACCTATCTCTATCTATCAATCTACCTACCTACCTATCTGTATCTATCAATCTACCTATCTACCTATCTGTATCTATCAATCTACCTACCTACCTATCTCTATCTATCTACCTACCTACCTACCTATCTGTATCTTTCTATCTACCTACCTACATATCTGATCTATATATCTACCTACCTACCTATCTGTATCTATCTATCTACCTACCTACCTATCTCTATCTATCAATCTACCTACCTATCTGTATCTATCTACCTACCTACCTACCTACCTATCTCTATCTATCTATCTACCTACCTACCTATCTCTATCTATCAATCTACCTACCTACCTATCTGTATCTATCAATATACCTACCTACCTATCTCTATCTATCTATCTACCTACCTACCTATCTCTATCTATCTACCTACCTACCTACCTATCTCTATCTATAAATCTACCTACCTACCTATCTGTATCTATCTATCTACCTACCTACCTATCTATCTATCTATCTACCTACCTACCTATCTCTATCTATCTATCTACCTACCTACCTATCTCTATCTATCTATATACCTACCTACCTATCTGTATCTATCAATCTACCTACCTACCTACCTATCTCTATCAATCTACCTACCTACCTACCTATCTCTATCTATCTACCTACCTACCTATCTCTATCTATCTATCTACCTACCCACCTATCTGTATTTATCTATCTACCTACCTATCTCTATCTATCTATCTACCTACCTACCTATCTGTATCTATCAATCTACCTACCTACGTATCTCTATCTATCTATCTACCTACCTACATATCTGTATCTATATATCTACCTACCTACCTATCTCTATCTATCAATCTACCTACCTACCTATCTCTATCTATCAATCTACCTACCTACCTATCTGTATCTATCTATCTACCTACCTACCTATCTCTATCTATCAATCTACCTACCTACCTATCTCTTCTATCTATCTACCTACCTACCTATCTCTATCTATCAATCTACGTAC
Organism: Crotalus helleri; assembly: GCA_024509115.1. NCBI lineage: Eukaryota > Metazoa > Chordata > Lepidosauria > Squamata > Viperidae > Crotalus > Crotalus helleri. The sequence continues at coordinate 19,308 of JAKSXO010000095.1, forward strand.
CTACCTACCTATCTGTATCTATCAATCTACCTACCTACCTATCTCTATCTATCTATCTACCTACCTACCTATCTCTATCTATGAATCTACCTACCTACCTGTCTGTATCTATCTATCTACCTACCTACCTATCTCTATCTATCTATCTACCTACCTACCTATCTCTATCTATCTATCTACCTACCTACCTATCTCGATCTATCAATCTACATACCTACCTATCTGTATCTATCAATCTACCTACCTACCTATCTCTATCTATCAATCTACCTACCTACCTATCTCTATCTATCTATCTACCTACCTACCTATCTCTATCTATCAATCTACCTACCTACCTATCTGTATCTATCTATCTATCTACCTACCTATCTCTATCTATCTATCTACCTACCTACCTATCTCTATCTATCTATCTACCTACCTACCTATCTCTATCTATCTATCTACCTACCTAAATAACTCTATCTATCAATCTACATACCTACCTATCTGTATCTATCAATCTACCTACCTACCTATCTCTATCTATCAATCTACCTACCTACCTATCTCTATCTATCTATCTACCTACCTACCTATCTCTATCTATCAATCTACCTACCTACCTCTGTATCTATCTATCTACCTACCTACCTATCTCTATCTATCAATCTACCTACCTACCTATCTGTATCTATCAATCTACCTACCTACCTATCTCTATCTATCTACCTACCTACCTACCTATCTCTATCTATCAATCTACCTACCTACCTATCTCTATCTATCTACCTACCTACCTACCTATCTCTATCAATCTACCTACCTACCTATCTCTATCTATCTACCTACCTACCTACCTATCTCTATCTATCAATCTACCTACCTACCTATCTTATCTATCTATCTACCTACCTACCTATCTGTATCTATCAATCTACCTACCTACCTATCTGTATCTATCTATCTACCTATCTACCTATCTCTATCTATCAATCTACCTACCTACCTATCTCTATCTATCTACCTACCTACCTACCTATCTGTATCTATCTACCTACCTACCTACCTATCTCTATCAATCTACCTACCTACCTATCTCTATCTATCTACCTACCTACCTACCTATCTCTATCTATCTACCTACCTACCTATCTCTATCTATCAATCTACGTACCTACCTACCTATCTGTATCTATCAATCTACCTACCTACCTATCTCTATCTATCTATCTACCTACCTACCTATCTCTATCTATGAATCTACCTACCTACCTGTCTGTATCTATCTATCTACCTACCTACCTATCTCTATCTATCTATCTACCTACCTACCTATCTCTATCTATCTATCTACCTACCTACCTATCTCGATCTATCAATCTACATACCTACCTATCTGTATCTATCAATCTACCTACCTACCTATCTCTATCTATCAATCTACCTACCTACCTATCTCTATCTATCTATCTACCTACCTACCTATCTCTATCTATCAATCTACCTACCTACCTATCTGTATCTATCTATCTATCTATCTACCTACCTATCTCTATCTATCTATCTACCTACCTACCTATCTCTATCTATCTATCTACCTACCTACATATCTGATCTATATATCTACCTACCTACCTATCTGTATCTATCAATCTACCTACCTACCTATCTCTATCTATCTACCTACCTACCTACCTATCTCTATCGAACTACCTACCTACCTATCTCTATCTATCTACCTACCTACCTACCTATCTCTATCTATCAATCTACCTACCTACCTATCTGTATCTATCTATCTACATACCTACCTATCTGTATCTATCTATCTACCTACCTACCTATCTGTATCTATCTATCTACCTATCTACCTATCTCTATCTATCAATCTACCTACCTACCTATCTCTATCTATCTACCTACCTACCTAACTATCTGTATCTATCTACCTACCTACCTACCTATCTCTATCAATCTACCTACCTACCTATCTCTATCTATCTACCTACCTACCTACCTATCTCTATCTATCTACCTACCTACCTACCTATCTGTATCTATCTATCTACCTACCTACCTATCTGTATCTATCTATCTACCTACCTACCTATCTGTATCTATCTATCTACCTACCTACCTATCTGTATCTATCTACCTATCTACCTATCTCTATCTATCAATCTACCTTCCTACCTATCTCTATCTATCAATCTACCTACCTATCTATCTGTATCTATCAATCTACCTACCTACCTATCTGTATCTATCAATCTACCTACCTACCTATCTCTATCTATCTACCTACCTACCTACCTATCTGTATCTATCTATCTACCTACCTACATATCTGATCTATATATCTACCTACCTACCTACCTACCTATCTGTATCTATCTATCTACCTACCTACCTATCTCTATCTATCAATCTACCTACCTACCTATCTGTATCTATCAATATACCTACCTACCTATCTCTATCTATCTATCTACCTACCTACCTATCTCTATCAATCTACCTACCTACTTATCTCTGTCTATCTACCTACCTACCTACCTATCTCTATCTATAAATCTACCTACCTACCTATCTGTATCTATCTACCTACCTACCTACCTATCTCTATCTATCTATCTACCTACCTACCTATCTCTATCTATCTATCTACCTACCTAACTATCTCTATCTATCTATATATCTACCTACCTATCTGTATCTATCAATCTACCTACCTACCTACCTATCTCTATCAATCTACCTACCTACCTACCTATCTCTATCTATCTACCTACCTACCTATCTCTATCTATCTATCTACCTACCCACCTATCTGTATTTATCTATCTACCTACCTATCTCTATCTATCTATCTACCTACCTACCTATCTGTATCTATCAATCTACCTACCTACCTATCTCTATCTATCTATCTACCTACCTACATATCTGTATCTATATATCTACCTATCTACCTATCTCTATCTATCTATCTACCTACCTACCTATCTCTATCTATCAATCTACGTACCTACCTACCTATCTGTATCTATCAATCTACCTACCTACCTATCTCTATCTATCTATCTACCTACCTACCTATCTCTATCTATCTACCTACCTACCTATCTGTATCTATCAATCTACCTACCTACCTATCTCTATCTATCTACCTACCTACCTATCTGTATCTATCAATCTACCTACCTACCTATCTCTATCTATCTACCTACCTACCTACATATCTGTATCTATATATCTACCTACCTACCTATCTGTATCTATCTATCTACCTACCTACCTATCTCTATCTATCTATCTACCTACCTACCTATCTCTATCTATCTATCTACCTACCTACCTATCTCTATCTATCAATCTACATACCTACCTATCTGTATCTATCAATCTACCTACCTACCTATCTCTATCTATCAATCTACCTACCGACCTATCTCTATCTATCTATCTACCTACCTACCTATCTCTATCTATCAATCTACCTACCTACCTATCTCTATCTATCTATCTACCTACCTACCTATCTCTAACTATCAATCTACCTACCTACCTATCTGTATCTATCAATCTACCTACCTACCTATCTGTATCTATCTATCAACCTACCTACCTATCTGTATCTATCTATCTACCTACCTACCTATCTGTATCTATCTATCTACCTATCTACCTATCTCTATCTATCAATCTACCTACCTACCTATCTCTATCTATCTACCTACCTACCTATCTGTATCTATCAATCTACCTACCTACCTATCTCTATCTATCTACCTACCTATCTGTATCTATCAATCTACCTACCTACCTATCTCTATCTATCTACCTACCTACCTACATATCTGTATCTATATATCTACCTACCTACCTATCTGTATCTATCTATCTACCTACCTACCTATCTCTATCTATCTACCTACCTACCTATCTCTATCTATCTATCTACCTACCTACCTATCTCTATCTATCAATCTACATACCTACCTATCTGTATCTATCAATCTACCTACCTACCTATCTCTATCTATCAATCTACCTACCGACCTATCTCTATCTATCTATCTACCTACCTACCTATCTCTATCTATCAATCTACCTACCTACCTATCTCTATCTATCTATCTACCTACCTACCTATCTCTAACTATCAATCTACCTACCTACCTATCTGTATCTATCAATCTACCTACCTACCTATCTGTATCTATCTATCAACCTACCTACCTATCTGTATCTATCTATCTACCTACCTACCTATCTGTATCTATCTATCTACCTATCTACCTATCTCTATCTATCAATCTACCTACCTACCTATCTCTATCTATCTACCTACATACCTACCTATCTGTATCTATCTACCTACCTCCCTACCTATCTCTATCAATCTACCTACCTACCTATCTCTATCTATCTACCTACCTACCTACCTATCTGTATCTATCTATCTACCTACCTACCTATCTGTATCTATCAATCTACCTACCTACCTATCTGTATCTATCTATCTACCTACCTACCTATCTCTATCTATCAATCTACCTACCTACCTATCTCTATCTATCTATCTATCTACCTACCTACCTATCTCTAACTATCAATCTACCTACCTACCTATCTGTATCTATCAATCTACCTACCTACCTATCTCTATCTATCTACCTACCTACCTATCTCTATCTATCTACCTACCTACCTATCTGTATCTATCAATCTACCTACCTACCTATCTCTATCTATCTACCTACCTACCTACATATCTGTATCTATATATCTACCTACCTACCTATCTGTATCTATCTATCTACCTACCTACCTATCTCTATCTATCTATCTACCTACCTACCTATCTCTATCTATCTATCTACCTACCTACCTATCTCTATCTATCAATCTACATACCTACCTATCTGTATCTATCAATCTACCTACCTACCTATCTCTATCTATCAATCTACCTACCGACCTATCTCTATCTATCTATCTACCTACCTACCTATCTCTATCTATCAATCTACCTACCTACCTATCTCTATCTATCTATCTACCTACCTACCTATCTCTAACTATCAATCTACCTACCTACCTATCTGTATCTATCAATCTACCTACCTACCTATCTGTATCTATCTATCAACCTACCTACCTATCTGTATCTATCTATCTACCTACCTACCTATCTGTATCTATCTATCTACCTATCTACCTATCTCTATCTATCAATCTACCTACCTACCTATCTCTATCTATCTACCTACATACCTACCTATCTGTATCTATCTACCTACCTACCTACCTATCTCTATCAAACTACCTACCTACCTATCTCTATCTATCTACCTACCTACCTACCTACCTATCTGTATCTATCTATCTACCTACCTACCTATCTGTATCTATCAATCTACCTACCTACCTATCTCTATCTATCTATCAATCTACCTACCTACCTATCTCTAACTATCAATCTACCTACCTACCTATCTGTATCTATCAATCTACCTACCTACCTATCTCTATCTATCTACCTACCTACCTACCTATCTCTATCAACTACCTACCTACCTACCTATCTCTATCTATCTACCTACCTACCTACCTACCTATCTCTATCAATCAATCTACCTACCTACCTATCTGTATCTATCTATCTACCTACCTACCTATCTGTATCTATCTATCTACCTACCTACCTATCTCTATCTATCAATCTACCTACCTACCTATCTCTATCTATCTACCTACATACCTACCTATCTGTATCTATCTACCTACCTACCTACCTATCTCTATCAATCTACCTACCTACCTATCTCTATCTATCTACCTACCTACCTACCTACCTATCTGTATCTATCTATCTACCTACCTACCTATCTGTATCTATCAATCTACCTACCTACCTATCTGTATCTATCTATCTACCTACCTACCTATCTCTATCTATCAATCTACCTACCTACCTATCTCTATCTATCTATCTATCTACCTACCTACCTATCTCTAACTATCAATCTACCTACCTACCTATCTGTATCTATCAATCTACCTACCTACCTATCTCTATCTATCTACCTACCTACCTACCTATCTGTATCTATCAATCTACCTACCTACCTATCTCTATCTATCTACCTACCTACCTACCTATCTCTATCAACTACCTACCTACCTATCTCTATCTATCTACCTACCTACCTACCTATCTCTATCAATCAATCTACCTACCTACCTATCTGTATCTATCTATCTACCTACCTACCTATCTGTATCAATCTATCTACCTACCTACCTATCTGTATCTATCTATCTACCTATCTACCTATCTCTATCTATCAATCTACCTACCTACCTATCTCTATCTATCTACCTACATACCTACCTATCTGTATCTATCTACCTACCTAACTACCTATCTCTATCAATCTACCTACCTACCTATCTCTATCTATCTACCTACCTACCTACCTATCTGTATCTATCTATCTACCTACCTACCTATCTCTATCTATCAATCTACCTACCTACCTATCTGTATCTATCTATCTACGTACCTACCTATCTCTATCTATCAATCTACCTACCTACCTATCTCTATCTATCTATCTACCTACCTACATATCTGTGTCTATATATCTACCTACCTACCTATCTGTATCTATCTATCTACCTATCTACCTATCTCTATCTATCAATCTACCTACCTACATATCTGTATCTATATATCTACCTACCTACCTATCTCTATCAATCTACCTACCTACCTATCTCTATCTATCTACCTACCTACCTACCTATCTGTATCTATCTATCTACCTACCTACCTATCTCTATCTATCAATCTACCTACCTACCTATCTGTATCTATCAATCTACCTATCTACCTATCTGTATCTATCAATCTACCTACCTACCTATCTCTATCTATCTACCTACCTACCTACCTATCTGTATCTTTCTATCTACCTACCTACATATCTGATCTATATATCTACCTACCTACCTATCTGTATCTATCTATCTACCTACCTACCTATCTCTATCTATCAATCTACCTACCTATCTGTATCTATCTACCTACCTACCTACCTATCTCTATCTATCTATCTACCTACCTACCTATCTCTATCTATCAATCTACCTACCTACCTATCTGTATCTATCAATATACCTACCTACCTATCTCTATCTATCTATCTACCTACCTACCTATCTCTATCAATCTACCTACCTACCTATCTCTATCTATCTACCTACCTACCTACCTATCTCTATCTATAAATCTACCTACCTACCTATCTGTATCTATCTATCTACCTACCTACCTATCTATCTATCTATCTATCTACCTACCTACCTATCTCTATCTATCTATCTACCTACCTACCTATCTCTATCTATCTATATACCTACCTACCTATCTGTATCTATCAATCTACCTACCTACCTACCTATCTCTATCAATCTACCTACCTACCTACCTATCTCTATCTATCTACCTACCTACCTATCTCTATCTATCTATCTACCTACCCACCTATCTGTATTTATCTATCTACCTACCTATCTCTATCTATCTATCTACCTACCTACATATCTGTATCTATATATCTACCTACCTACCTATCTCTATCTATCAATCTACCTACCTACCTATCTCTATCTATCAATCTACCTACCTACCTATCTGTATCTATCTATCTACCTACCTACCTATCTCTATCTATCAATCTACCTACCTACATATCTCTATCTATCTATCTACCTACCTACCTATCTCTATCTATCAATCTACGTACCTACCTACCTATCTGTATCTATCAATCTACCTACCTACCTATCTCTATCTATCTATCTACCTACCTACCTATCTCTATCTATGAATCTACCTACCTACCTGTCTGTATCTATCTATCTACCTACCTACCTATCTCTATCTATCTATCTACCTACCTACCTATCTCTATCTATCTATCTACCTACCTACCTATCTCGATCTATCAATCTACATACCTACCTATCTGTATCTATCAATCTACCTACCTACCTATCTCTATCTATCAATCTACCTACCTACCTATCTCTATCTATCTATCTACCTACCTACCTATCTCTATCTATCAATCTACCTACCTACCTATCTGTATCTATCTATCTACCTACCTACCTATCTCTATCTATCTATCTACCTACCTACCTATCTCTATCTATCTATCTACCTACCTACCTATCTCGATCTATCAATCTACATACCTACCTATCTGTATCTATCAATCTACCTACCTACCTATCTCTATCTATCAATCTGCCTACCTACCTATCTCTATCTATCTATCTACCTACCTACCTATCTCTATCTATCAATCTACCTACCTACCTATCTGTATCTATCTATCTACCTACCTACCTATCTCTATCTATCTATCTACCTACCTACCTATCTCTATCTATCTATCTACCTACCTACCTATCTCTATCTATCTATCTACCTACGTAAATATCTCTATCTATCAATCTACATACCTACCTATCTGTATCTATCAATCTACCTACCTACCTATCTCTATCTATCAATCTACCTACCTACCTATCTCTATCTATCTATCTACCTACCTACCTATCTCTATCTATCAATCTACCTACCTACCTCTGTATCTATCTATCTACCTACCTACCTATCTCTATCTATCAATCTACCTACCTACCTATCTGTATCTATCAATCTACCTACCTACCTATCTCTATCTATCTACCTACCTACCTACCTATCTCTATCTATCAATCTACCTACCTACCTATCTCTATCTATCTACCTACCTACCTACCTATCTCTATCAATCTACCTACCTACCTATCTCTATCTATCTACCTACCTACCTACCTATCTCTATCTATCAATCTACCTACCTACCTATCTTATCTATCTATCTACCTATCTACCTATCTGTATCTATCTATCTACCTACCTACCTATCTGTATCTATCTATCTACCTATCTACCTATCTCTATCTATCAATCTACCTACCTACCTATCTCTATCTATCTACCTACCTACCTAACTATCTGTATCTATCTACCTACCTACCTACCTATCTCTATCAATCTACCTACCTACCTATCTGTATCTATCTATCTACCTACCTACCTATCTGTATCTATCTATCTACCTACCTACCTATCTGTATCTATCTATCTACCTACCTACCTATCTGTATCTATCTACCTATCTACCTATCTCTATCTATCAATCTACCTTCCTACCTATCTCTATCTATCAATCTACCTACCTATCTATCTGTATCTATCTATCTACCTACCTACCTATCTGTATCTATCAATCTACCTACCTACCTAACTCTATCTATCAATCTACCTACCTACCTATCTCTATCTACCTACCTACCTACCTACCTATCTCTTTCTATCTATCTACCTACCTACCTATCTCTATCTATCAATCTACCTACCTACCTATCTCTATCTATCAATCTACCTACCTACCTATCTCTATCTATGTATCTACCTACCTACCTATCTGTATCTATCAATCTACCTACCTACCTTTCTCTATCTATCTACCTACCCACCTACCTATCTCTATCTATCTACCTACCTACCTACCTATCTCTATCTATAAATCTACCTACCTACATATCTGTATCTATCTATCTACCTACCTACCTATCTCTATCTATCTATCTACCTACCTACCTATCTCTATCTATCTATCTACCTACCTACCTATCTCTATCTATCTATATACCTACCTACCTATCTGTATCTATCAATCTACCTACCTACCTACCTATCTCTATCAATCTACCTACCTACCTACCTATCTCTATCTATCTACCTACCTACCTATCTCTATCTATCTATCTACCTACCCACCTATCTGTATTTATCTATCTACCTACCTATCTCTATCTATCTATCTACCTACCTACCTATCTGTATCTATCAATCTACCTACCTACCTATCTCTATCTATCTATCTACCTACCTACATATCTGTATCTATATATCTACCTATCTACCTATCTCTATCTATCTATCTACCTACCTACCTATCTCTATCTATCAATCTACGTACCTACCTACCTATCTGTATCTATCAATCTACCTACCTACCTATCTCTATCTATCTATCTACCTACCTACCTATCTCTATCTATCTATCTACCTACCTACCTATCTCTATCTATCAATCTACGTACCTACCTACCTATCTGTATCTATCAATCTACCTACCTACCTATCTCTATCTATCTATCTACCTACCTACCTATCTCTATCTATCAATCTACCTACCTACCTATCTGTATCTATCTATCTACCTACCTACCTATCTGTATCTATCTATCTACCTACCTACCTATCTCTATCTATCTATCTACCTACCTACCTATCTCTATCTATCTATCTACCTACCTACCTATCTCTATCTATCAATCTACATACCTACCTATCTGTATCTATCAATCTACCTACCTACCTATCTCTATCTATCAATCTACCTACCGACCTATCTCTATCTATCTATCTACCTACCTACCTATCTCTATCTATCAATCTACCTACCTACCTATCTCTATCTATCTATCTATCTACCTACCTACCTATCTCTAACTATCAATCTACCTACCTACCTATCTGTATCTATCAATCTACCTACCTACCTATCTGTATCTATCAATCTACCTACCTACCTTTCTCTATCTATCTACCTACCCACCTACCTATCTCTATCTATCTACCTACCTACCTACCTATCTCTATCTATAAATCTACCTACCTACCTATCTGTATCTATCTATCTACCTACCTACCTATCTCTATCTATCTATCTACCTACCTACCTATCTCTATCTATCTATCTACCTACCTACCTATCTCTATCTATCTATATACCTACCTACCTATCTGTATCTATCAATCTACCTACCTACCTACCTATCTCTATCAATCTACCTACCTACCTACCTATCTCTATCTATCTACCTACCTACCTATCTCTATCTATCTATCTACCTACCCACCTATCTGTATTTATCTATCTACCTACCTATCTCTATCTATCTATCTACCTACCTACCTATCTGTATCTATCAATCTACCTACCTACCTATCTCTATCTATCTATCTACCTACCTACATATCTGTATCTATATATCTACCTATCTACCTATCTCTATCTATCTATCTACCTACCTACCTATCTCTATCTATCAATCTACGTACCTACCTACCTATCTGTATCTATCAATCTACCTACCTACCTATCTCTATCTATCTATCTACCTACCTACCTATCTCTATCTATCTATCTACCTACCTACCTATCTCTATCTATCAATCTACGTACCTACCTACCTATCTGTATCTATCAATCTACCTACCTACCTATCTCTATCTATCTATCTACCTACCTACCTATCTCTATCTATCAATCTACCTACCTACCTATCTGTATCTATCTATCTACCTACCTACCTATCTGTATCTATCTATCTACCTACCTACCTATCTCTATCTATCTATCTACCTACCTACCTATCTCTATCTATCTATCTACCTACCTACCTATCTCTATCTATCAATCTACATACCTACCTATCTGTATCTATCAATCTACCTACCTACCTATCTCTATCTATCAATCTACCTACCGACCTATCTCTATCTATCTATCTACCTACCTACCTATCTCTATCTATCAATCTACCTACCTACCTATCTCTATCTATCTATCTATCTACCTACCTACCTATCTCTAACTATCAATCTACCTACCTACCTATCTGTATCTATCAATCTACCTACCTACCTATCTGTATCTATCAATCTACCTACCTACCTTTCTCTATCTATCTATCTACCCACCTACCTATCTCTATCTATCTACCTACCTACCTACCTATCTCTATCTATAAATCTACCTACCTACCTATCTGTATCTATCTATCTACCTACCTACCTATCTCTATCTATCTATCTACCTACCTACCTATCTCTATCTATCTATCTACCTACCTACCTATCTCTATCTATCTATATACCTACCTACCTATCTGTATCTATCAATCTACCTACCTACCTACCTATCTCTATCAATCTACCTACCTACCTACCTATCTCTATCTATCTACCTACCTACCTATCTCTATCTATCTATCTACCTACCCACCTATCTGTATTTATCTATCTACCTACCTATCTCTATCTATCTATCTACCTACCTACCTATCTGTATCTATCAATCTACCTACCTACCTATCTCTATCTATCTATCTACCTACCTACATATCTGTATCTATATATCTACCTATCTACCTATCTCTATCTATCTATCTACCTACCTACCTATCTCTATCTATCAATCTACGTACCTTCCTACCTATCTGTATCTATCAATCTACCTACCTACCTATCTCTATCTATCTATCTACCTACCTACCTATCTCTATCTATCTATCTACCTACCTACCTATCTCTATCTATCAATCTACGTACCTACCTACCTATCTGTATCTATCAATCTACCTACCTACCTATCTCTATCTATCTATCTACCTACCTACCTATCTCTATCTATCAATCTACCTACCTACCTATCTGTATCTATCTATCTACCTACCTACCTATCTGTATCTATCTATCTACCTACCTACCTATCTCTATCTATCTATCTACCTACCTACCTATCTCTATCTATCTATCTACCTACCTACCTATCTCTATCTATCAATCTACATACCTACCTATCTGTATCTATCAATCTACCTACCTACCTATCTCTATCTATCAATCTACCTACCGACCTATCTCTATCTATCTATCTACCTACCTACCTATCTCTATCTATCAATCTACCTACCTACCTATCTCTATCTATCTATCTATCTACCTACCTACCTATCTCTAACTATCAATCTACCTACCTACCTATCTGTATCTATCAATCTACCTACCTACCTATCTGTATCTATCAATCTACCTACCTACCTTTCTCTATCTATCTACCTACCCACCTACCTATCTCTATCTATCTATCTACCTATCTACCTATCTCTATCTATCAATCTACCTATCTACCTATCTCTATCTATCTACCTACATACCTACCTATCTGTATCTATCTACCTACCTACCTACCTATCTCTATCAATCTACCTACCTACCTATCTCTATCTATCTACGTACCTACCTACCTATCTGTATCTATCAATCTACCTACCTACCTATCTCTATCTATCTATCTACCTACCTACCTATCTCTATCTATCTATCTACCTACCTACCTATCTCTATCTATCAATCTACGTACCTACCTACCTATCTGTATCTATCAATCTACCTACCTACCTATCTCTATCTATCTATCTACCTACCTACCTATCTCTATCTATCAATCTACCTACCTACCTATCTGTATCTATCTATCTACCTACCTACCTATCTGTATCTATCTATCTACCTACCTACCTATCTCTATCTATCTATCTACCTACCTACCTATCTCTATCTATCTATCTACCTACCTACCTATCTCTATCTATCAATCTACATACCTACCTATCTGTATCTATCAATCTACCTACCTACCTATCTCTATCTATCAATCTACCTACCGACCTATCTCTATCTATCTATCTACCTACCTACCTATCTCTATCTATCAATCTACCTACCTACCTATCTCTATCTATCTATCTATCTATCTATCTACCTACCTACCTATCTCTAACTATCAATCTACCTACCTACCTATCTGTATCTATCAATCTACCTACCTACCTATCTGTATCTATCAATCTACCTACCTACCTTTCTCTATCTATCTACCTACCCACCTACCTATCTCTATCTATCTACCTACCTACCTACCTATCTCTATCTATAAATCTACCTACCTACCTATCTGTATCTATCTATCTACCTACCTACCTATCTCTATCTATCTATCTACCTACCTACCTATCTCTATCTATCTATCTACCTACCTACCTATCTCTATCTATCTATATACCTACCTACCTATCTGTATCTATCAATCTACCTACCTACCTACCTATCTCTATCAATCTACCTACCTACCTACCTATCTCTATCTATCTACCTACCTACCTATCTCTATCTATCTATCTACCTACCCACCTATCTGTATTTATCTATCTACCTACCTATCTCTATCTATCTATCTACCTACCTACCTATCTGTATCTATCAATCTACCTACCTACCTATCTCTATCTATCTATCTACCTACCTACATATCTGTATCTATATATCTACCTATCTACCTATCTCTATCTATCTATCTACCTACCTACCTATCTCTATCTATCAATCTACGTACCTACCTACCTATCTGTATCTATCAATCTACCTACCTACCTATCTCTATCTATCTATCTACCTACCTACCTATCTCTATCTATCTATCTACCTACCTACCTATCTCTATCTATCAATCTACGTACCTACCTACCTATCTGTATCTATCAATCTACCTACCTACCTATCTCTATCTATCTATCTACCTACCTACCTATCTCTATCTATCAATCTACCTACCTACCTATCTGTATCTATCTATCTACCTACCTACCTATCTGTATCTATCTATCTACCTACCTACCTATCTCTATCTATCTATCTACCTACCTACCTATCTCTATCTATCTATCTACCTACCTACCTATCTCTATCTATCAATCTACATACCTACCTATCTGTATCTATCAATCTACCTACCTACCTATCTCTATCTATCAATCTACCTACCGACCTATCTCTATCTATCTATCTACCTACCTACCTATCTCTATCTATCAATCTACCTACCTACCTATCTCTATCTATCTATCTATCTACCTACCTACCTATCTCTAACTATCAATCTACCTACCTACCTATCTGTATCTATCAATCTACCTACCTACCTATCTGTATCTATCTATCTACCTACCTACCTATCTGTATGTATCTATCTACCTACCTACCTATCTGTATCTATCTATCTACCTATCTACCTATCTCTATCTATCAATCTACCTATCTACCTATCTCTATCTATCTACCTACATACCTACCTATCTGTATCTATCTACCTACCTACCTACCTATCTCTATCAATCTACCTACCTACCTATCTCTATCTATCTACCTACCTACCTACCTATCTGTATCTATCTATCTACCTACCTACCTATCTGTATCTATCAATCTACCTACCTACCTATCTGTATCTATCTATCTACCTACCTACCTATCTCTATCTATCAATCTACCTACCTACCTATCTCTATCTATCTATCTATCTATCTATCTACCTACCTACCTACCTATCTCTAACTATCAATCTACCTACCTACCTATCTGTATCTATCAATCTACCTACCTACCTATCTCTATCTATCTACCTACCTACCTACCTATCTGTATCTATCAATCTACCTACCTACCTATCTCTATCTATCTACCTACCTACCTACCTATCTCTATCAACTACCTACCTACCTATCTCTATCTATCTACCTACCTACCTACCTATCTCTATCAATCAATCTACCTACCTACCTATCTGTATCTATCTATCTACCTACCTACCTATCTGTATCTATCTATCTACCTACCTACCTATCTCTATCTATCAATCTACCTACCTACCTATCTCTATCTATCTACCTACATACCTACCTATCTGTATCTATCTACCTACCTACCTACCTATCTCTATCAATCTACCTACCTACCTATCTCTATCTATCTACCTACCTACCTACCTATCTGTATCTATCTATCTACCTACCTACCTATCTCTATCTATCAATCTACCTTCCTACCTATCTCTATCTATCAATCTACCTACCTATCTATCTGTATCTATCTATCTACCTACCTACCTATCTGTATCTATCAATCTACCTACCTACCTAACTCTATCTATCAATCTACCTACCTACCTATCTCTATCTACCTACCTACCTACCTACCTATCTCTTTCTATCTATCTACCTACCTACCTATCTCTATCTATCAATCTACCTACCTACCTATCTCTATCTATCAATCTACCTACCTACCTATCTCTATCTATGTATCTACCTACCTACCTATCTGTATCTATCAATCTACCTACCTACCTTTCTCTATCTATCTACCTACCCACCTACCTATCTCTATCTATCTACCTACCTACCTACCTATCTCTATCTATAAATCTACCTACCTACCTATCTGTATCTATCTATCTACCTACCTACCTATCTCTATCTATCTATCTACCAACCTACCTGTCTCTATCTATCTATCTACCTACCTACCTATCTCTATCTATCTATATACCTACCTACCTATCTGTATCTATCAATCTACCTACCTATCTCTATCAATCTACCTACCTACCTACCTATCTCTATCTATCTACCTACCTACCTATCTCTATCTATCTATCTACCTACCCACCTATCTGTATTTATCTATCTACCTACCTATCTCTATCTATCTATCTACCTACCTACCTATCTGTATCTATCAATCTACCTACCTACCTATCTCTATCTATCTATCTACCTACCTACATATCTGTATCTATATATCTACCTATCTACCTATCTCTATCTATCTATCTACCTACCTACCTATCTCTATCTATCAATCTACGTACCTACCTATCTGTATCTATCAATCTACCTACCTACCTATCTCTATCTATCTATCTACCTACCTACCTATCTCTATCTATCTATCTACCTACCTACCTATCTCTATCTATCAATCTACGTACCTACCTACCTATCTGTATCTATCAATCTACCTACCTACCTATCTCTATCTATCTATCTACCTACCTACCTATCTCTATCTATCAATCTACCTACCTACCTATCTGTATCTATCTATCTACCTACCTACCTATCTGTATCTATCTATCTACCTACCTACCTATCTCTATCTATCTATCTACCTACCTACCTATCTCTATCTATCTATCTACCTACCTACCTATCTCTATCTATCAATCTACATACCTACCTATCTGTATCTATCAATCTACCTACCTACCTATCTCTATCTATCAATCTACCTACCGACCTATCTCTATCTATCTATCTACCTACCTACCTATCTCTATCTATCAATCTACCTACCTACCTATCTCTATCTATCTATCTATCTACCTACCTACCTATCTCTAACTATCAATCTACCTACCTACCTATCTGTATCTATCAATCTACCTACCTACCTATCTGTATCTATCTATCTACCTACCTACCTATCTGTATCTATCTATCTACCTACCTACCTATCTGTATCTATCTATCTACCTATCTACCTATCTCTATCTATCAATCTACCTATCTACCTATCTCTATCTATCTACCTACATACCTACCTATCTGTATCTATCTACCTACCTACCTACCTATCTCTATCAATCTACCTACCTACCTATCTCTATCTATCTACCTACCTACCTACCTATCTGTATCTATCTATCTACCTACCTACCTATCTGTATCTATCAATCTACCTACCTACCTATCTGTATCTATCTATCTACCTACCTACCTATCTCTATCTATCAATCTACCTACCTACCTATCTCTATCTATCTATCTATCTATCTATCTACCTACCTACCTATCTCTAACTATCAATCTACCTACCTACCTATCTGTATCTATCAATCTACCTACCTACCTATCTCTATCTATCTACCTACCTACCTACCTATCTGTATCTATCAATCTACCTACCTACCTATCTCTATCTATCTACCTACCTACCTACCTATCTCTATCAACTACCTACCTACCTATCTCTATCTATCTACCTACCTACCTACCTATCTCTATCAATCAATCTACCTACCTACCTATCTGTATCTATCTATCTACCTACCTACCTATCTGTATCTATCTATCTACCTACCTACCTATCTGTATCTATCTATCTACCTATCTACCTATCTCTATCTATCAATCTACCTACCTACCTATCTCTAGCTATCTACCTACATACCTACCTATCTGTATCTATCTACCTACCTACCTACCTATCTCTATCAATCTACCTACCTACCTATCTCTATCTATCTACCTACCTACCTACCTATCTGTATCTATCTATCTACCTACCTACCTATCTCTATCTATCAATCTACCTACCTACCTATCTGTATCTATCTATCTACGTACCTACCTATCTCTATCTATCAATCTACCTACCTACCTATCTCTATCTATCTATCTACCTACCTACATATCTGTATCTATATATCTACCTACCTACCTATCTGTATCTATCTATCTACCTATCTACCTATCTCTATCTATCAATCTACCTACCTACATATCTGTATCTATATATCTACCTACCTACCTATCTCTATCAATCTACCTACCTACCTATCTCTATCTATCTACCTACCTACCTACCTACCTATCTGTATCTATCTATCTACCTACCTACCTATCTCTATCTATCAATCTACCTACCTACCTATCTGTATCTATCTACCTACCTACCTACCTATCTCTATCAATCTACCTACCTACCTATCTCTATCTATCTACCTACCTACCTACCTACCTATCTGTATCTATCTATCTACCTACCTACCTATCTCTATCTATCTATATACCTACCTACCTATCTGTATCTATCAATCTACCTACCTACCTACCTATCTCTATCAATCTACCTACCTACCTACCTATCTCTATCTATCTACCTACCTACCTATCTCTATCTATCTATCTACCTACCCACCTATCTGTATTTATCTATCTACCTACCTATCTCTATCTATCTATCTACCTACCTACCTATCTGTATCTATCAATCTACCTACCTACCTATCTCTATCTATCTATCTACCTACCTACATATCTGTATCTATATATCTACCTATCTACCTATCTCTATCTATCTATCTACCTACCTACCTATCTCTATCTATCAATCTACGTACCTACCTACCTATCTGTATCTATCAATCTACCTACCTACCTATCTCTATCTATCTATCTACCTACCTACCTACCTATCTCTATCTATCTATCTACCTACCTACCTATCTCTATCTATCAATCTACGTACCTACCTACCTATCTGTATCTATCAATCTACCTACCTACCTATCTCTATCTATCTATCTACCTACCTACCTATCTCTATCTATCAATCTACCTACCTACCTATCTGTATCTATCTATCTACCTACCTACCTATCTGTATCTATCTATCTACCTACCTACCTATCTCTATCTATCTATCTACCTACCTACCTATCTCTATCTATCTATCTACCTACCTACCTATCTCTATCTATCAATCTACATACCTACCTATCTGTATCTATCAATCTACCTACCTACCTATCTCTATCTATCAATCTACCTACCGACCTATCTCTATCTATCTATCTACCTACCTACCTATCTCTATCTATCAATCTACCTACCTACCTATCTCTATCTATCTATCTATCTACCTACCTACCTATCTCTAACTATCAATCTACCTACCTACCTATCTGTATCTATCAATCTACCTACCTACCTATCTGTATCTATCTATCTACCTACCTACCTATCTGTATCTATCTATCTACCTACCTACCTATCTGTATCTATCTATCTACCTATCTACCTATCTCTATCTATCAATCTACCTACCTACCTATCTCTATCTATCTACCTACATACCTACCTATCTGTATCTATCTACCTACCTACCTACCTATCTCTATCAATCTACCTACCTACCTATCTCTATCTATCTACCTACCTACCTACCTATCTGTATCTATCTATCTACCTACCTACCTATCTGTATCTATCAATCTACCTACCTACCTATCTGTATCTATCTATCTACCTACCTACCTATCTCTATCTATCAATCTACCTACCTACCTATCTCTATCTATCTATCTATCTATCTACCTACCTACCTATCTCTAACTATCAATCTACCTACCTACCTATCTGTATCTATCAATCTACCTACCTACCTATCTCTATCTATCTACCTACCTACCTACCTATCTGTATCTATCAATCTACCTACCTACCTATCTCTATCTATCTACCTACCTACCTACCTATCTCTATCAACTACCTACCTACCTATCTCTATCTATCTACCTACCTACCTACCTATCTCTATCAATCAATCTACCTACCTACCTATCTGTATCTATCTATCTACCTACCTACCTATCTGTATCTATCTATCTACCTACCTACCTATCTCTATCTATCAATCTACCTACCTACCTATCTCTATCTATCTACCTACATACCTACCTATCTGTATCTATCTACCTACCTACCAACCTATCTTTATCAATCTACCTACCTACCTATCTCTATCTATCTACCTACCTACCTACCTATCTGTATCTATCTATCTACCTACCTACCTATCTCTATCTATCAATCTACCTACCTACCTATCTGTATCTATCTATCTACGTACCTACCTATCTCTATCTATCAATCTACCTACCTACCTATCTCTATCTATCTATCTACCTACCTACATATCTGTATCTATATATCTACCTACCTACCTATCTGTATCTATCTATCTACCTATCTACCTATCTCTATCTATCAATCTACCTACCTACATATCTGTATCTATATATCTACCTACCTACCTATCTCTATCAATCTACCTACCTACCTATCTCTATCTATCTACCTACCTACCTACCTACCTATCTGTATCTATCTGTCTACCTACCTACCTATCTCTATCTATCAATCTACCTACCTACCTATCTGTATCTATCAATCTACCTATCTACCTATCTGTATCTATCAATCTACCTACCTACCTATCTCTATCTATCTACCTACCTACCTACCTATCTGTATCTATCTATCTACCTACCTACATATCTGATCTATATATCTACCTACCTACCTATCTGTATCTATCTATCTACCTACCTACCTATCTCTATCTATCAATCTACCTACCTATCTGTATCTATCTACCTACCTACCTACCTACCTATCTCTATCTATCTACCTACCTACCTACCTATCTCTATCTATAAATCTACCTACCTACCTATCTGTATCTATCTATCTACCTACCTACCTATCTATCTATCTATCTATCTACCTACCTACCTATCTCTATCTATCTATCTACCTACCTACCTATCTCTATCTATCTATATACCTACCTACCTATCTGTATCTATCAATCTACCTACCTACCTACCTATCTCTATCAATCTACCTACCTACCTACCTATCTCTATCTATCTACCTACCTACCTATCTCTATCTATCTATCTACCTACCCACCTATCTGTATTTATCTATCTACCTACCTATCTCTATCTATCTATCTACCTACCTACCTATCTGTATCTATCAATCTACCTACCTACCTATCTCTATCTATCTATCTACCTACCTACATATCTGTATCTATATATCTACCTACCTACCTATCTCTATCTATCAATCTACCTACCTACCTATCTCTATCTATCTATCTACCTACCTACCTATCTCTATCTATCAATCTACGTACCTACCTACCTATCTGTATCTATCAATCTACCTACCTACCTATCTCTATCTATCTATCTACCTACCTACCTATCTCTATCTATGAATCTACCTACCTACCTGTCTGTATCTATCTATCTACCTACCTACCTATCTCTATCTATCTATCTACCTACCTACCTATCTCTATCTATCTATCTACCTACCTACCTATCTCTATCTATCAATCTACATACCTACCTATCTGTATCTATCAATCTACCTACCTACCTATCTCTATCTATCAATCTACCTACCTACCTATCTCTATCTATCTATCTACCTACCTACCTATCTCTATCTATCAATCTACCTACCTACCTATCTGTATCTATCTATCTACCTACCTACCTATCTCTATCTATCTACCTACCTACCTATCTCTATCTATCTATCTACCTACCTACCTATCTCTATCTATCTATCTACCTACCTAAATATCTCTATCTATCAATCTACATACCTACCTATCTGTATCTATCAATCTACCTACCTACCTATCTCTATCTATCAATCTACCTACCTACCTATCTCTATCTATCTATCTACCTACCTACCTATCTCTATCTATCAATCTACCTACCTACCTATCTCTATCTATCTATCTACCTACCTACCTATCTCTATCTATCAATCTACCTACCTACCTATCTGTATCTATCAATCTACCTACCTACCTATCTCTATCTATCTACCTACCTACCTACCTATCTCTATCTATCAATCTACCTACCTACCTATCTCTATCTATCTACCTACCTACCTACCTATCTCTATCAATCTACCTACCTACCTATCTCTATCTATCTACCTACCTACCTACCTATCTCTATCTATCAATCTACCTACCTACCTATCTTATCTATCTATTTACCTACCTACCTATCTGTATCTATCTATCTACATACCTACCTATCTGTATCTATCTATCTACCTATCTACCTATCTCTATCTATCAATCTACCTACCTACCTATCTCTATCTATCTACCTACCTACCTAACTATCTGTATCTATCTACCTACCTACCTACCTACCTATCTCTATCAATCTACCTACCTACCTATCTGTATCTATCTATCTACCTACCTACCTATCTGTATCTATCTATCTACCTACCTACCTATCTGTATCTATCAATCTACCTACCTACCTAACTCTATCTATCAATCTACCTACCTACCTATCTCTATCTACCTACCTACCTACCTACCTACCTACCTATCTCTTTCTATCTATCTACCTACCTACCTATCTCTATCTATCAATCTACCTACCTACCTATCTCTATCTATCAATCTACCTACCTACCTATCTCTATCTATGTATCTACCTACCTACCTATCTGTATCTATCAATCTACCTACCTACCTTTCTCTATCTATCTACCTACCCACCTACCTATCTCTATCTATCTATCTACCTACCTACCTATCTGTATCTATCAATCTACCTACCTACCTATCTCTATCTATCTATCTACCAACCTACCTATCTCTATCTATCTATCTACCTACCTACCTATCTCTATCTATCTATCTACATACCTACCAATCTGTATCTATCAATCTACCTACCTACCTATCTCTATCTATCAATCTACATACCTACCTATCTCTATCTATCTATCTACCTACCTACCTATCTCTATCTATCAATCTACCTACCTATCTGTATCTATCTATCTACCTACCTACCTATCTCTATCTATCAATCTACCTACCTACCTATCTGTATCTATCAATCTACCTACCTACCTATCTCTATCTATCTACCTACCTACCTACCTATCTGTATCTATCAATCTACCTACCTACCTATCTCTATCTATCTACCTACCTACCTACCTACCTATCTCTATCAATCTACCTACCTATCTATCTCTATCTATCTACCTACCTACCTACCTATCTGTATCTATCAATCTACCTACCTACCTATCTCTATCTATCTACCTACCTACCTACCTACCTATCTCTATCAATCTACCTACCTATCTATCTCTATCTATCTATCTACCTACCTACCTATCTCTATCTATCTATCTACCTACCTACCTATCTCTATCTATCAATCTACATACCTACCTATCTGTATCTATCAATCTACCTACCTACCTATCTCTATCTATCAATCTACCTACCGACCTATCTCTATCTATCTATCTACCTACCTACCTATCTCTATCTATCAATCTACCTACCTACCTATCTCTATCTATCTATCTATCTACCTACCTACCTATCTCTAACTATCAATCTACCTACCTACCTATCTGTATCTATCAATCTACCTACCTACCTATCTGTATCTATCTATCTACCTACCTACCTATCTGTATCTATCTATCTACCTACCTACCTATCTGTATCTATCTATCTACCTATCTACCTATCTCTATCTATCAATCTACCTACCTACCTATCTCTATCTATCTACCTACATACCTACCTATCTGTATCTATCTACCTACCTACCTACCTATCTCTATCAATCTACCTACCTACCTATCTCTATCTATCTACCTACCTACCTACCTATCTGTATCTATCTATCTACCTACCTACCTATCTGTATCTATCAATCTACCTACCTACCTATCTGTATCTATCTATCTACCTACCTACCTATCTCTATCTATCAATCTACCTACCTACCTATCTCTATCTATCTATCTATCTATCTACCTACCTACCTATCTCTAACTATCAATCTACCTACCTACCTATCTGTATCTATCAATCTACCTACCTACCTATCTCTATCTATCTACCTACCTACCTACCTATCTGTATCTATCAATCTACCTACCTACCTATCTCTATCTATCTACCTACCTACCTACCTATCTCTATCAACTACCTACCTACCTATCTCTATCTATCTACCTACCTACCTACCTATCTCTATCAATCAATCTACCTACCTACCTATCTGTATCTATCTATCTACCTACCTACCTATCTGTATCTATCTATCTACCTACCTACCTATCTCTATCTATCAATCTACCTACCTACCTATCTCTATCTATCTACCTACATACCTACCTATCTGTATCTATCTACCTACCTACCAACCTATCTTTATCAATCTACCTACCTACCTATCTCTATCTATCTACCTACCTACCTACCTATCTGTATCTATCTATCTACCTACCTACCTATCTCTATCTATCAATCTACCTACCTACCTATCTGTATCTATCTATCTACGTACCTACCTATCTCTATCTATCAATCTACCTACCTACCTATCTCTATCTATCTATCTACCTACCTACATATCTGTATCTATATATCTACCTACCTACCTATCTGTATCTATCTATCTACCTATCTACCTATCTCTATCTATCAATCTACCTACCTACATATCTGTATCTATATATCTACCTACCTACCTATCTCTATCAATCTACCTACCTACCTATCTCTATCTATCTACCTACCTACCTACCTACCTATCTGTATCTATCTGTCTACCTACCTACCTATCTCTATCTATCAATCTACCTACCTACCTATCTGTATCTATCAATCTACCTATCTACCTATCTGTATCTATCAATCTACCTACCTACCTATCTCTATCTATCTACCTACCTACCTACCTATCTGTATCTATCTATCTACCTACCTACATATCTGATCTATATATCTACCTACCTACCTATCTGTATCTATCTATCTACCTACCTACCTATCTCTATCTATCAATCTACCTACCTATCTGTATCTATCTACCTACCTACCTACCTACCTATCTCTATCTATCTACCTACCTACCTACCTATCTCTATCTATAAATCTACCTACCTACCTATCTGTATCTATCTATCTACCTACCTACCTATCTATCTATCTATCTATCTACCTACCTACCTATCTCTATCTATCTATCTACCTACCTACCTATCTCTATCTATCTATATACCTACCTACCTATCTGTATCTATCAATCTACCTACCTACCTACCTATCTCTATCAATCTACCTACCTACCTACCTATCTCTATCTATCTACCTACCTACCTATCTCTATCTATCTATCTACCTACCCACCTATCTGTATTTATCTATCTACCTACCTATCTCTATCTATCTATCTACCTACCTACCTATCTGTATCTATCAATCTACCTACCTACCTATCTCTATCTATCTATCTACCTACCTACATATCTGTATCTATATATCTACCTACCTACCTATCTCTATCTATCAATCTACCTACCTACCTATCTCTATCTATCTATCTACCTACCTACCTATCTCTATCTATCAATCTACGTACCTACCTACCTATCTGTATCTATCAATCTACCTACCTACCTATCTCTATCTATCTATCTACCTACCTACCTATCTCTATCTATGAATCTACCTACCTACCTGTCTGTATCTATCTATCTACCTACCTACCTATCTCTATCTATCTATCTACCTACCTACCTATCTCTATCTATCTATCTACCTACCTACCTATCTCTATCTATCAATCTACATACCTACCTATCTGTATCTATCAATCTACCTACCTACCTATCTCTATCTATCAATCTACCTACCTACCTATCTCTATCTATCTATCTACCTACCTACCTATCTCTATCTATCAATCTACCTACCTACCTATCTGTATCTATCTATCTACCTACCTACCTATCTCTATCTATCTACCTACCTACCTATCTCTATCTATCTATCTACCTACCTACCTATCTCTATCTATCTATCTACCTACCTAAATATCTCTATCTATCAATCTACATACCTACCTATCTGTATCTATCAATCTACCTACCTACCTATCTCTATCTATCAATCTACCTACCTACCTATCTCTATCTATCTATCTACCTACCTACCTATCTCTATCTATCAATCTACCTACCTACCTATCTCTATCTATCTATCTACCTACCTACCTATCTCTATCTATCAATCTACCTACCTACCTATCTGTATCTATCAATCTACCTACCTACCTATCTCTATCTATCTACCTACCTACCTACCTATCTCTATCTATCAATCTACCTACCTACCTATCTCTATCTATCTACCTACCTACCTACCTATCTCTATCAATCTACCTACCTACCTATCTCTATCTATCTACCTACCTACCTACCTATCTCTATCTATCAATCTACCTACCTACCTATCTTATCTATCTATTTACCTACCTACCTATCTGTATCTATCTATCTACATACCTACCTATCTGTATCTATCTATCTACCTATCTACCTATCTCTATCTATCAATCTACCTACCTACCTATCTCTATCTATCTACCTACCTACCTAACTATCTGTATCTATCTACCTACCTACCTACCTACCTATCTCTATCAATCTACCTACCTACCTATCTGTATCTATCTATCTACCTACCTACCTATCTGTATCTATCTATCTACCTACCTACCTATCTGTATCTATCAATCTACCTACCTACCTAACTCTATCTATCAATCTACCTACCTACCTATCTCTATCTACCTACCTACCTACCTACCTACCTACCTATCTCTTTCTATCTATCTACCTACCTACCTATCTCTATCTATCAATCTACCTACCTACCTATCTCTATCTATCAATCTACCTACCTACCTATCTCTATCTATGTATCTACCTACCTACCTATCTGTATCTATCAATCTACCTACCTACCTTTCTCTATCTATCTACCTACCCACCTACCTATCTCTATCTATCTACCTACCTACCTATCTGTATCTATCAATCTACCTACCTACCTATCTCTATCTATCTATCTACCAACCTACCTATCTCTATCTATCTATCTACCTACCTACCTATCTCTATCTATCTATCTACATACCTACCAATCTGTATCTATCAATCTACCTACCTACCTATCTCTATCTATCAATCTACATACCTACCTATCTCTATCTATCTATCTACCTACCTACCTATCTCTATCTATCAATCTACCTACCTATCTGTATCTATCTATCTACCTACCTACCTATCTCTATCTATCAATCTACCTACCTACCTATCTGTATCTATCAATCTACCTACCTACCTATCTCTATCTATCTACCTACCTACCTACCTATCTGTATCTATCAATCTACCTACCTACCTATCTCTATCTATCTACCTACCTACCTACCTACCTATCTCTATCAATCTACCTACCTATCTATCTCTATCTATCTACCTACCTACCTACCTATCTCTATCTATCAATCTACCTACCTACCTATCTTATCTATCTATCTACCTACCTACCTATCTGTATCTATCTATCTACCTACCTACCTATCTGTATCTATCTATCTACCTATCTACCTATCTCTATCTATCAATCTACCTACCTACCTATCTCTATCTATCTACCTACCTACCTAACTATCTCTATCTATCTACCTACCTACCTACCTATCTCTATCAATCTACCTACCTACCTATCTCTATCTATCTACCTACCTATCTACCTATCTCTATCTATCTACCTACCTACCTACCTACCTACCTATCTGTATCTATCTATCTACCTACCTACCTATCTGTATCTATCTATCTACCTACCTACCTATCTGTATCTATCTATCTACCTACCTACCTATCTGTATCTATCTACCTATCTACCTATCTCTATCTATCAATCTACCTTCCTACCTATCTCTATCTATCAATCTACCTACCTATCTATCTGTATCTATCTATCTACCTACCTACCTATCTGTATCTATCAATCTACCTACCTACCTAACTCTATCTATCAATCTACCTACCTACCTATCTCTATCTACCTACCTACCTACCTACCTACCTATCTCTTTCTATCTATCTACCTACCTACCTATCTCTATCTATCAATCTACCTACCTACCTATCTCTATCTATCAATCTACCTACCTACATATCTGTATCTATATATCTACCTACCTACCTATCTGTATCTATCTATCTATCTACCTACCTATCTCTATCTACCTACCTACCTACCTACCTATCTGTATCTATCAATCTACCTACCTACCTATCTCTATCTATCTACCTACCTACCTACCTACCTACCTATCTCTATCAATCTACCTACCTATCTATCTCTATCTATCTACCTACCTACCTACCTATCTCTATCTATCAATCTACCTACCTACCTATCTTATCTATCTATCTACCTACCTACCTATCTGTATCTATCTATCTACCTACCTACCTATCTGTATCTATCTATCTACCTATCTACCTATCTCTATCTATCAATCTACCTACCTACCTATCTCTATCTATCTACCTACCTACCTAACTATCTCTATCTATCTACCTACCTACCTACCTATCTCTATCAATCTACCTACCTACCTATCTCTATCTATCTACCTACCTATCTACCTATCTCTATCTATCTACCTACCTACCTACCTACCTATCTGTATCTATCTATCTACCTACCTACCTATCTGTATCTATCTATCTACCTACCTACCTATCTGTATCTATCTATCTACCTACCTACCTATCTGTATCTATCTACCTATCTACCTATCTCTATCTATCAATCTACCTTCCTACCTATCTCTATCTATCAATCTACCTACCTATCTATCTGTATCTATCTATCTACCTACCTACCTATCTGTATCTATCAATCTACCTACCTACCTAACTCTATCTATCAATCTACCTACCTACCTATCTCTATCTACCTACCTACCTACCTACCTACCTACCTATCTCTTTCTATCTATCTACCTACCTACCTATCTCTATCTATCAATCTACCTACCTACCTATCTCTATCTATCAATCTACCTACCTACATATCTGTATCTATATATCTACCTACCTACCTATCTGTATCTATCTATCTATCTACCTACATATCTGTATCTATATATCTACCTACCTACCTATCTGTATCTATCTATCTACCTACCTACCTATCTCTATCTATCAATCTACCTACCTATCTGTATCTATCTACCTACCTACCTACCTACCTATCTCTATCTATCTATCTACCTACCTACCTATCTCTATCTATCAATCTACCTACCTACCTATCTGTATCTATCAATATACCTACCTACCTATCTCTATCTCTATCTATCATTCTACCTACCTACCTATCTGTATCTATCAATCTACCTACCTACCTATCTCTATCTATCTACCTACCTACCTACCTACCTATCTGTATCTATCTATCTACCTACCTACATATCTGATCTATATATCTACCTACCTACCTATCTGTATCTATCTATCTACCTACCTACCTATCTCTATCTATCAATCTACCTACCTATCAGTATCTATCTACCTACCTACCTACCTACCTATCTCTATCTATCTATCTACCTACCTACCTATCTCTATCTATCAATCTACCTACCTACCTATCTGTATCTATCAATATACCTACCTACCTATCTCTATCTATCTATCTACCTACCTACCTATCTCTATCAATCTACCTACCTACCTATCTGTATCTATCTATCTACCTACCTACCTATCTCTATCTATCTATCTACCTACCTACCTATCTCTATCTATCTATCTACCTACCTACCTATCTGTATCTATCAATCTACCTACCTACCTACCTATCTCTATCAATCTACCTACCTACCTACCTATCTCTATCTATCTACCTACCTACCTATCTCTATCTATCTATCTACCTACCCACCTATCTGTATTTATCTATCTACCTACCTATCTCTATCTATCTATCTACCTACCTACCTATCTGTATCTATCAATCTACCTACCTATCTCTATCTATCTATCTACCTACCTACATATCTGTATCTATATATCTACCTACCTACCTACCTATCTCTATCTATCAATCTACCTACCTACCTATCTCTATCTATCAATCTACCTACCTACCTATCTGTATCTATCTATCTACCTACCTACCTATCTGTATCTATCAATCTACCTACCTACCTATCTCTATCTATCTATCTACCTACCTACCTATCTCTATCTATCAATCTACGTACCTACTTACCTATCTGTATCTATCAATCTACCTACCTACCTATCTGTATCTATCTATCTACCTACCTACCTATCTCTATCTATCAATCTACCTACCTACCTATCTGTATCTATCTATCTACCTACCTACCTATCTGTATCTATCTATCTACCTATCTACCTATCTCTATCTATCTATCTATCTACCTACCTACCTATCTCTATCTATCTATCTACCTACCTACCTATCTCTATCTATCAATCTACATACCTACCTATCTGTATCTATCAATCTACCTACCTACCTATCTCTATCTATCAATCTACCTACCTACCTACCTATCTGTATCTATCTATCTACCTACATACCTATCTCTATCTATCAATCTACCTACCTACCTATCTCTATCTATCTATCTATCTACCTACCTACCTATCTCTAACTATCAATCTACCTACCTACCTATCTCTATCTATCAATCTACCTACCTACCTACCTATCTGTATCTATCTATCTACCTACATACCTATCTCTATCTATCAATCTACCTACCTACCTATCTCTATCTATCTATCTATCTACCTACCTACCTATCTCTAACTATCAATCTACCTACCTACCTATCTGTATCTATCAATCTACCTACCTACCTATCTCAATCTATCTACCTACCTACCTACCTATCTGTATCTATCAATCTACCTACCTACCTATCTCTATCTATCTACCTACCTACCTACCTATCTCTATCAATCTACCTACCTACCTATCTCTATCTATCTACCTACCTACCTACCTATCTCTATCTATCAATCTACCTACCTACCTATCTGTATCTATCTATCTACCTACCTACCTATCTGTATCTATCTATCTACCTACCTATCTGTATCTATCTATCTACCTATCTACCTATCTCTATCTATCAATCTACCTACCTACCTATCTCTATCTATCTACCTACCTACCTACCTATCTGTATCTATCTACCTACCTACCTACCTATCTCTATCAATCTACCTACCTACCTATCTCTATCTATCTACCTACCTACCTACCTATCTGTATCTATCTATCTACCTTCCTACATATCTGTATCTATCTATCTACCTACCTACCTATCTGTATCTATCTATCTACCTACCTACCTATCTGTATCTATCTACCTACCTACCTATCTCTATCTATCTATCTACCTACCTACCTATCTCTGTCTATCTATCTACCTACCTACCTATCTCTATCTATCTATCTACCTACATACCTATCTCTATCTATCTATCTATCTATTTATCTATCTACCAACCTACCTATCTGTATCTATCTATCTACCTACCTACCTATCTGTATCTATCTATCTACCTATCTACCTATCTCTATCTATCAATCTACCTACCTACCTATCTGTATCTATCTATCTACCTACCTACCTCTGTATCTATCAATCTACCTACCTACCTATCTCTATCTCTCTATCTATCTACCTAGCTACCTATCTCTATCTATCTATCTACCTACCTACCTATCTGTATCTATCAATCTACCTACCTACCTATCTCTATCTATCTACCTACCTGCCTACCTATCTCTATCTATCAATCTACCTACCTACCTATCTGTATCTATCTATCTTCCTACCTACCTATCTCTATCTATCAATCTACGTACCTACCTACCTATCTGTATCTATCAATCTACCTACCTACCTATCTGTATCTATCTATCTACCTACCTACCTATCTCTATCTATCAATCTACCTACCTACCTATCTGTATCTATCTATCTACCTACCTACCTATCTGTATCTATCTATCTACCTACCTACCTATCTCTATCTATCTACTAACCTACCTATCTCTATCTATCTATCTACCTACCTACCTATCTCTATCTATCAATCTACATACCTACCTATCTGTATCTATCAATCTACCTACCTACCTATCTCTATCTATCAATCTACCTACCTACCTATCTCTATCTATCTATCTACCTACCTACCTATCTCTATCTATCAATCTACCTACCTACCTATCTGTATCTATCTATCTACCTACCTACCTATCTCTATCTATCAATCTACCTACCTACCTATCTCTATCTATCTATCTATCTACCTACCTACCTATCTCTAACTATCAATCTACCTACCTACCTATCTGTATCTATCAACCTACCTACCTACCTATCTGTATCTATCTATCTACCTACCTACCTATCTCTATCTATCAATCTACCTACCTACCTATCTGTATCTATCTATCTACCTACCCACCTATCTGTATTTATCTATCTACCTACCTATCTGTATCTATCTACCTACCTACCTACCTATCTGTATCAATCTACCTACCTACCTATCTCTATCTATCTATCTACCTACCTACCTATCTCTATCTATCTATCTACCTACCTACCTATCTGTATCTATCAATCTACCTACCTACCTATCTCTATCTATCTATCTACCTACCTACCTATCTCTATCTATCTATCTATCTACCTACCTACCTATCTCTATCTATCAATCTACCTACCTACCTATCTGTATCTATCTATCTACCTACCTACCTATCTGTATCTATCTATCTACCTACCTACCTATCTGTATCTATCTATCTACCTACCTACCTATCTCTATCTATCAATCTACCTACCTACCTATCTGTATCTATCTATCTACCTATCTACCTATCTGTATCTATCAATCTACCTACCTACCTACCTATCTCTATCTATCTACCTACCTGCCTACCTATCTCTATCTATCTATCTACCTACCTACCTATCTGTCTCTATATATCTACCTACCTATCTGTATATATCAATCTACCTACCTACCTATCTCTATCTATCAATCTACCTACCTACCTATCTCTATCTATCTATCTACCTACCTACCTATCTCTAACTATCAATCTACCTACCTACCTATCTGTATCTATCAATCTACCTACCTACCTATCTCTATCTATCTACCTACCTACCTACCTATCTGTATCTATCAATCTACCTACCTACCTATCTCTATCTATCTACCTACCTACCTACCTATCTCTATCAATCTACCTACCTACCTATCTCTATCTATCTACCTACCTACCTACCTATCTCTATCTATCAATCTACCTACCTACCTATCTGTATCTATCTATCTACCTACCTACCTATCTGTATCTATCTATCTACCTACCTACCTATCTCTATCTATCTATCTACCTATCTACCTATCTGTATCTATCTATCTACCTACCTACCTATCTGTATCTATCTATCTACCTATCTACCTATCTCTATCTATCAATCTACCTACCTACCTATCTCTATCTATCTACCTACCTACCTACCTATCTGTATCTATCTACCTACCTACCTACCTATCTAGATCTATCTATCTACCTACCTACCTATCTCTATCAATCTACCTACCTACCTATCTCTATCTATCTACCTACCTACCTACCTATCTGTATCTATCTATCTACCTACCTACCTATCTGTATCTATCTATCTACCTACCTACCTATCTGTATCTATCTATCTACCTACCTACCTATCTGTATCTATCTACCTACCTACCTATCTCTATCTATCTATCTACCTACCTACCTATCTCTATCTATCTATCTACCTACCTACCTATCTCTATCTATCTATCTATTTATCTATCTACCAACCTACCTATCTGTATCTATCTATCTACCTACCTACCTATCTGTATCTATCTATCTACCTACCTACCTATCTCTATCTATCAATCTACCTACCTACCTATCTGTATCTATCTATCTACCTACCTACCTATCTGTATCTATCAATCTACCTACCTACCTATCTCTATCTATCTACCTACCTGCCTACCTATCTCTATCTATCAATCTACCTACCTACCTATCTGTATCTATCTATCTTCCTACCTACCTATCTCTATCTATCTACCTACCTACCTACCTATCTGTATCTATCAATCTACCTACCTACCTATCTCTATCTATCTACCTACCTACCTACCTACCTATCTCTATCAATCTACCTACCTACCTATCTCTATCTATCTACCTACCTACCTACCTATCTGTATCTATCTATCTACCTACCTACCTATCTGTATCTATCTATCTACCTACCTACCTATCTTTATCTATCTACCTACCTACCTATCTCTATCTATCTATCTATCTACCTACCTATCTGTATCTATCTATCTACCTACCTACCTATCTCTATCTATCTATCTACCTACCTACCTATCTCTATCTATCAATCTACCTACCTACCTATCTGTATCTATCTATCTACCTACCTACCTATCTGTATCTATCTACCTACCTACCTACCTATCTCTATCTATCTATCTACCTACCTACCTCTCTATCTATCTATCTATCTACCTACCTACCTATCTGTATCTATCAATCTACCTACCTACCTATCTCTATCTATCAATCTAACTACCTACCTATCTCTATCTATCTATCTACCTACCTATCTATCTCTATCTATCAATCTACCTACCTACCTATCTATATCTATCAATCTACCTACCTACCTATCTCTATCTATCAATCTACCTACCTACCTATCTGTATCTATCTATCTATCTACCTACCTACCTATCTCTATCTATCAATCTACCTACCTACCTATCTCTATCTATCTATCTACCTACCTACCTATCTCTATCTATCAATCTACGTACCTACCTACCTATCTGTATCTATCAACCTACCTACCTACCTATCTGTATCTATCTATCTACCTACCTACCTATCTCTATCTATCAATCTACCTACCTACCTATCTGTATCTATCTATCTACCTACCCACCTATCTGTATTTATCTATCTACCTACCTATCTGTATCTATCTACCTACCTACCTACCTATCTGTATCAATCTACCTACCTACCTATCTCTATCTATCTATCTACCTACCTACCTATCTCTATCTATCTATCTACCTACCTACCTATCTGTATCTATCAATCTACCTACCTACCTATCTCTATCTATCTACCTACCTGCCTACCTATCTCTATCTATCAATCTACCTACCTACCTATCTGTATCTATCTATCTTCCTACCTACCTATCTCTATCTATCTACCTACCTACCTACCTATCTGTATCTATCAATCTACCTACCTACCTATCTCTATCTATCTACCTACCTACCTACCTATCTCTATCAATCTACCTACCTACCTATCTCTATCTATCTACCTACCTACCTACCTATCTGTATCTATCTATCTACCTACCTACCTATCTGTATCTATCTATCTACCTACCTACCTATCTTTATCTATCTACCTACCTACCTATCTCTATCTATCTATCTATCTACCTACCTATCTGTATCTATCTATCTACCTACCTACCTATCTGTATCTATCTATCTACCTACCTACCTATCTCTATCTATCAATCTACCTACCTACCTATCTGTATCTATCTATCTACCTACCTACCTATCTGTATCTATCTACCTACCTACCTACCTATCTCTATCTATCTATCTACCTACCTACCTCTCTATCTATCTATCTATCTACCTACCTACCTATCTGTATCTATCAATCTACCTACCTACCTATCTCTATCTATCAATCTAACTACCTACCTATCTCTATCTATCTATCTATCTACCTACCTATCTATCTCTATCTATCAATCTACCTACCTACCTATCTATATCTATCAATCTACCTACCTACCTATCTCTATCTATCAATCTACCTACCTACCTATCTGTATCTATCTATCTATCTACCTACCTACCTATCTCTATCTATCTATCTACCTACCTACCTATCTCTATCTATCTATCTATCTACCTACCTACCTATCTCTATCTATCAATCTACCTACCTACCTATCTGTATCTATCTATCTACCTACCTACCTATCTGTATCTATCTATCTACCTACCTACCTATCTGTATCTATCTATCTACCTACCTACCTATCTCTATCTATCAATCTACCTACCTACCTATCTGTATCTATCTATCTACCTATCTACCTATCTGTATCTATCAATCTACCTACCTACCTACCTATCTCTATCTATCTACCTACCTGCCTACCTATCTCTATGTATCTATCTACCTACCTACCTATCTGTCTCTATATATCTACCTACCTATCTGTATATATCAATCTACCTACCTACCTATCTCTATCTATCAATCTACCTACCTACCTATCTCTATCTATCAATCTACCTACCTACCTATCTCTATCTATCAATCTACCTACCTACCTATCTGTATCTATCTATCTATCTACCTACCTACCTATCTCTATCTATCAATCTACCTACCTACCTATCTCTATCTATCTATCTACCTACCTACCTATCTCTATCTATCAATCTACGTACCTACCTACCTATCTGTATCTATCAACCTACCTACCTACCTATCTGTATCTATCTATCTACCTACCTACCTATCTCTATCTATCAATCTACCTACCTACCTATCTGTATCTATCTATCTACCTACCCACCTATCTGTATTTATCTATCTACCTACCTATCTGTATCTATCTACCTACCTACCTACCTATCTGTATCAATCTACCTACCTACCTATCTCTATCTATCTATCTACCTACCTACCTATCTCTATCTATCTATCTACCTACCTACCTATCTGTATCTATCAATCTACCTACCTACCTATCTCTATCTATCTATCTACCTACCTACCTATCTCTATCTATCTATCTATCTACCTACCTACCTATCTCTATCTATCAATCTACCTACCTACCTATCTGTATCTATCTATCTACCTACCTACCTATCTGTATCTATCTATCTACCTACCTACCTATCTGTATCTATCTATCTACCTACCTACCTATCTCTATCTATCAATCTACCTACCTACCTATCTGTATCTATCTATCTACCTATCTACCTATCTGTATCTATCAATCTACCTACCTACCTACCTATCTCTATCTATCTACCTACCTGCCTACCTATCTCTATGTATCTATCTACCTACCTACCTATCTGTCTCTATATATCTACCTACCTATCTGTATATATCAATCTACCTACCTACCTATCTCTATCTATCAATCTACCTACCTACCTATCTCTATCTATCTATCTACCTACCTACCTATCTCTAACTATCAATCTACCTACCTACCTATCTGTATCTATCAATCTACCTACCTACCTATCTCTATCTATCTACCTACCTACCTACCTATCTGTATCTCTCAATCTACCTACCTACCTATCTCTATCTATCTACCTACCTACCTACCTATCTCTATCAATCTACCTACCTACCTATCTCTATCTATCTACCTACCTACCTACCTATCTCTATCTATCAATCTACCTACCTACCTATCTGTATCTATCTATCTACCTACCTACCTATCTGTATCTATCTATCTACCTACCTACCTATCTGTATCTATCTATCTACCTATCTACCTATCTCTATCTATCAATCTACCTACCTACCTATCTCTATCTATCTACCTACCTACCTACCTATCTGTATCTATCTACCTACCTACCTACCTACCTATCTCTATCAATCTACCTACCTACCTATCTCTATCTATCTACCTACCTACCTATCTGTATCTATCTATCTACCTACCTACCTATCTGTATCTATCTATCTACCTACCTACCTATCTGTATCTATCTATCTACCTACCTACCTATCTGTATCTATCTACCTACCTACCTATCTCTATCTATCTATCTACCTACCTACCTATCTCTATCTATCTATCTACCTACCTACCTATCTCTATCTATCTATCTATTTATCTATCTACCAACCTACCTATCTGTATCTATCTATCTACCTACCTACCTATCTGTATCTATCTATCTACCTACCTACCTATCTGGATCTATCTACCTACCTACCTACCTACCTATCTGTATCTATCAATCTACCTACCTACCTATCTCTATCTATCTACCTACCTACCTACCTATCTCTATCAATCTACCTACCTACCTATCTCTATCTATCTACCTACCTACCTACCTATCTCAATCTATCAATCTACCTACCTACCTATCTGTATCTATCTATCTACCTACCTACCTATCTGTATCTATCTATCTACCTATCTACCTATCTCTATCTATCAATCTACCTACCTACCTATCTCTATCTATCTACCTACCTACCTACCTACCTATCTGTATCTATCTACCTACCTACCTACCTATATCAATCTACCTACCTACCTATCTCTATCTATCTACCTACCTACCTACCTATCTGTATCTATCTATCTACCTACCTACCTATCTGTATCTATCTATCTACCTACCTACCTATCTGTATCTATCTACCTACCTACCTATCTCTATCTATCTATCTACCTACCTACCTATCTCTATCTATCGATCTATTTATCTATCTACCAACCTACCTATCTGTATCTATCTATCTACCTACCTACCTATCTGTATCTATCTATCTACCTACCTACCTCTGTATCTATCAATCTACCTACCTACATATCTCTATCTCTCTATCTATCTACCTACCTACCTATCTCTATCTATCTATCTACCTACCTACCTATCTCTATCTATCTATCTACCTACCTACCTATCTGTATCTATCAATCTACCTACCTACCTATCTCTATCTATCTACCTACCTGCCTACCTATCTCTATCTATCAATCTACCTACCTACCTATCTGTATCTATCTATCTTCCTACCTACCTATCTCTATCTATCTACCTACCTACCTACCTATCTGTATCTATCAATCTACCTACCTACCTATCTCTATCTATCTACCTACCTACCTACCTATCTCTATCAATCTACCTACCTACCTATCTCTATCTATCTACCTACCTACCTACCTATCTGTATCTATCTATCTACCTACCTACCTATCTGTATCTATCTATCTACTTACCTACCTATCTGTATCTATCTATCTACCTACCTACCTATCTCTATCTATCTATCTATCTATCTACCTACCTATCTGTATCTATCTATCTACCTACCTACCTATCTGTATCTATCTATCTACCTACCTACCTATCTCTATCTATCAATCTACCTACCTACCTATCTGTATCTATCTATCTACCTACCTACCAATCTGTATCTATCTACCTACCTACCTACCTATCTCTATCTATCTATCTACCTACCTACCTCTCTATCTATCTATCTACCTACCTACCTATCTGTATCTCTATATCTACCTACCTACCTATCTGTATCTATCAATCTACCTACCTACCTATCTCTATCTATCAATCTAACTACCTACCTATCTCTATCTATCTATCTACCTACCTATCTATCTCTATCTATCAATCTACCTACCTACCTATCTATATCTATCAATCTACCTACCTACCTACCTATCTCTATCTATCAATCTACCTACCTACCTATCTGTATCTATCTATCTATCTACCTACCTACCTATCTCTATCTATCAATCTACCTACCTACCTATCTCTATCTATCTATCTACCTACCTACCTATCTCTATCTATCAATCTACGTACCTACCTACCTATCTGTATCTATCAACCTACCTACCTATCTATCTGTATCTATCTATCTACCTACCTACCTATCTCTATCTATCAATCTACCTACCTACCTATCTGTATCTATCTATCTACCTACCCACCTATCTGTATTTATCTATCTACCTACCTATCTGTATCTATCTACCTACCTACCTACCTATCTGTATCAATCTACCTACCTACCTATCTCTATCTATCTATCTACCTACCTACCTATCTATCTATCTACCTACCTATCTGTATCTATCAATCTACCTACCTACCTATCTCTATCTATCTATCTACCTACCTACCTATCTCTATCTATCTATCTACCTACCTACCTATCTCTATCTATCAATCTACCTACCTACCTATCTGTATCTATCAATCTACCTACCTACCTATCTCTATCTATCTATCTACCTACCTACCTATCTCTATCTATCTATCTATCTACCTACCTACCTATCTCTATCTATCAATCTACCTACCTACCTATCTGTATCTATCTATCTACCTACCTACCTATCTGTATCTATCTATCTACCTACCTACCTATCTGTATCTATCTATCTACCTACCTACCTATCTCTATCTATCAATCTACCTACCTACCTATCTGTATCTATCTATCTACCTATCTACCTATCTGTATCTATCAATCTACCTACCTACCTACCTATCTCTATCTATCTACCTACCTGCCTACCTATCTCTATCTATCTATCTACCTACCTACCTATCTGTCTCTATATATCTACCTACCTATCTGTATATATCAATCTACCTACCTACCTATCTCTATCTATCAATCTACCTACCTACCTATCTCTATCTATCTATCTACCTACCTACCTATCTCTAACTATCAATCTACATACCTACCTATCTGTATCTATCAATCTACCTACCTACCTATCTCTATCTATCTACCTACCTACCTACCTATCTGTATCTATCAATCTACCTACCTACCTATCTCTATCTATCTACCTACCTACCTACCTATCTCTATCAATCTACCTACCTACCTATCTCTATCTATCTACCTACCTACCTACCTATCTCTATCTATCAATCTACCTACCTACCTATCTGTATCTATCTATCTACCTACCTACCTATCTGTATCTATCTATCTACCTACCTACCTATCTGTATCTATCTATCTACCTATCTACCTATCTCTATCTATCAATCTACCTACCTACCTATCTCTATCTATCTACCTACCTACCTACCTATCTGTATCTATCTACCTACCTACCTACCTATCTCTATCAATCTACCTACCTACCTATCTCTATCTATCTACCTACCTACCTATCTGTATCTATCTATCTACCTACCTACCTATCTGTATCTATCTATCTACCTACCTACCTATCTGTATCTATCTACCTACCTACCTATCTCTATCTATCTATCTACCTACCTACCTATCTCTATCTATCTATCTACCTACCTACCTATCTCTATCTATCTATCTATTTATCTATCTACCAACCTACCTATCTGTATCTATCTATCTACCTACCTACCTATCTGTATCTATCTATCTACCTACCTACCTATCTGGATCTATCTACCTACCTACCTACCTATCTGTATCTATCAATCTACCTACCTACCTATCTCTATCTATCTACCTACCTACCTACCTATCTGTATCTATCTACCTACCTACCTACCTATCTGTATCAATCTACCTACCTACCTATCTCTATCTATCTATCTACCTACCTAGCTCTATCTATCTATCTACCTACCTACCTATCTGTATCTATCAATCTACCTACCTACCTATCTCTATCTATCTATCTACCTACCTACCTATCTCTATCTATCTATCTATCTACCTACCTACCTATCTCTATCTATCAATCTACCTACCTACCTATCTGTATCTATCAATCTACCTACCTACCTATCTCTATCTATCTATCTACCTACCTACCTATCTCTATCTATCTATCTATCTATCTATCTACCTACCTACCTATCTCTATCTATCAATCTACCTACCTACCTATCTGTATCTATCTATCTACCTACCTACCTATCTGTATCTATCTATCTACCTACCTACCTATCTGTATCTATCTATCTACCTACCTACCTATCTCTATCTATCAATCAACCTACCTACCTATCTGTATCTATCTATCTACCTATCTACCTATCTGTATCTATCAATCTACCTACCTACCTACCTATCTCTATCTATCTACCTACCTGCCTACCTATCTCTATCTATCTATCTACCTACCTACCTATCTGTCTCTATATATCTACCTACCTATCTGTATATATCAATCTACCTACCTACCTATCTCTATCTATCAATCTACCTACCTACCTATCTCTATCTATCTATCTACCTACCTACCTATCTCTAACTATCAATCTACCTACCTACCTATCTGTATCTATCAATCTACCTACCTACCTATCTCTATCTATCTACCTACCTACCTACCTATCTGTATCTATCAATCTACCTACCTACCTATCTCTATCTATCTACCTACCTACCTACCTATCTCTATCAATCTACCTACCTACCTATCTCTATCTATCTACCTACCTACCTACCTATCTCTATCTATCAATCTACCTACCTACCTATCTGTATCTATCTATCTACCTACCTACCTATCTGTATCTATCTATCTACCTACCTACCTATCTGTATCTATCTATCTACCTATCTACCTATCTCTATCTATCAATCTACCTACCTACCTATCTCTATCTATCTTCCTACCTACCTACCTATCTGTATCTATCTACCTACCTACCTACCTATCTCTATCAATCTACCTACCTACCTATCTCTATCTATCTACCTACCTACCTATCTGTATCTATCTATCTACCTACCTACCTATCTGTATCTATCTATCTACCTACCTACCTATCTGTATCCATCTATCTACCTACCTACCTATCTGTATCTATCTACCTACCTACCTATCTCTATCTATCTATCTACCTACCTACCTATCTCTATCTATCTATCTACCTACCTACCTATCTCTATCTATCTATCTATTTATCTATCTACCAACCTACCTATCTGTATATATCTATCTACCTACCTACCTATCTGTATCTATCTATCTACCTACCTACCTATCTGGATCTATCTACCTACCTACCTACCTATCTGTATCTATCAATCTACCTACCTACCTATCTCTATCTATCTACCTACCTACCTACCTACCTATCTCTATCAATCTACCTACCTACCTATCTCTATCTATCTACCTACCTACCTACCTATCTCTATCTATCAATCTACCTACCTACCTATCTGTATCTATCTATCTACCTACCTACCTATCTGTATCTATCTATCTACCTACCTACCTATCTGTATCTATCTATCTACCTATCTACCTATCTCTATCTATCAATCTACCTACCTACCTATCTCTATCTATCTACCTACCTACCTACCTACCTATCTGTATCTATCTACCTACCTACCTACCTATATCAATCTACCTACCTACCTATCTCTATCTATCTACCTACCTACCTACCTACCTATCTGTATCTATCTATCTACCTACCTACCTATCTGTATCTATCTATCTACCTACCTACCTATCTGTATCTATCTATCTACCTACCTACCTATCTGTATCTATCTACCTACCTACCTATCTCTATCTATCTATCTACCTACCTACCTATCTCTATCTATCGATCTATTTATCTATCTACCAACCTACCTATCTGTATCTATCTATCTACCTACCTACCTATCTGTATCTATCTATCTACCTACCTACCTCTGTATCTATCAATCTACCTACCTACATATCTCTATCTCTCTATCTATCTACCTACCTACCTATCTGTATCTATCAATCTACCTACCTACCTATCTCTATCTATCTACCTACCTGCCTACCTATCTCTATCTATCAATCTACCTACCTACCTATCTGTATCTATCTATCTTCCTACCTACCTATCTCTATCTATCTACCTACCTACCTACCTA
Organism: Crotalus helleri; assembly: GCA_024509115.1. NCBI lineage: Eukaryota > Metazoa > Chordata > Lepidosauria > Squamata > Viperidae > Crotalus > Crotalus helleri. Next base: position 63,469 of record JAKSXO010000095.1, read on the forward strand.
TCTGTATCTATCAATCTACCTACCTACCTATCTCTATCTATCTACCTACCTACCTACCTATCTCTATCAATCTACCTACCTACCTATCTCTATCTATCTACCTACCTACCTACCTATCTGTATCTATCTATCTACCTACCTACCTATCTGTATCTATCTATCTACCTACCTACCTATCTCTATCTATCTATCTACCTACCTACCTATCTCTATCTATCTATCTACCTACCTACCTACCTATCTGTATCTATCAATCTACCTACCTACCTATCTCTATCTATCTATCTACCTACCTACCTATCTCTATCTATCTATCTATCTACCTACCTACCTATCTCTATCTATCAATCTACCTACCTACCTATCTGTATCTATCTATCTACCTACCTACCTATCTGTATCTATCTATCTATCTACCTACCTATCTGTATCTATCTATCTACCTACCTACCTATCTGTATCTATCTATCTACCTATCTACCTATCTCTATCTATCAATCTACCTACCTACCTATCTCTATCTATCTACCTACCTACCTACCTATCTGTATCTATCTACCTACCTACCTACCTATCTCTATCAATCTATCTATTTATCTATCTACCAACCTATCTATCTGTATCTATCAATCTACCTACCTACCTATCTCTATCTATCTACCTACCTGCCTACCTATCTCTATCAATCTACCTACCTACCTATCTCTATCTATCTACCTACCTACCTACCTATCTCTATCTATCAATCTACCTACCTACCTATCTGTATCTATCTATCTACCTACCTACCTATCTGTATCTATCTATCTACCTACCTACCTACCTGTATCTATCTATCTACCTATCTACCTATCTCTATCTATCAATCTACCTACCTACCTATCTCTATCTATCTATCTATTTATCTATCTACCAACCTACCTATCTGTATCTATCTATCTACCTACCTATCTATCTGTATCCATCTATCTACCTACCTATCTCTATCTATCTATCTACCTACCTACCTATCTCTATCTATCTATCTATTTATCTATCTACCAATCTACCTATCTGTATCTATCTACCTACCTACCTATCTGTATCTATCTATCTACCTACCTACCTATCTCTATCTATCAATCTACCTACCTACCTATCTGTATCTATCTATCTACCTACCTACCTCTGTATCTATCAATCTACCTACCTACCTATCTCTATCTCTCTATCTATCTACCTACTACCTATCTCTATCTATCTATCTACCTACCTACCTATCTGTATCTATCAATCTACCTACCTACCTATCTCTATCTATCTACCTACCTGCCTACCTATCTCTATCTATCAATCTACCTACCTACCTATCTGTATCTATCTATCTTCCTACCTACCTATCTCTATCTATCTACCTACCTACCTACCTATCTGTATCTATCAATCTACCTACCTACCTATCTCTATCTATCTACCTACCTACCTACCTATCTCTATCAATCTACCTACCTACCTATCTGTATCTATCTATCTACCTACCTACCTATCTGTATCTATCTATCTACCTACCTACCTATCTGTATCTATCTATCTACCTACCTACCTATCTCTATCTATCTATCTACCTACCTACCTATCTCTATCTATCTACCTACCTACCTACCTATCTCTATCAATCTACCTACCTACCTATCTCTATCTATCTACCTACCTACCTACCTATCTCTATCTATCAATCTACCTACCTACCTATCTGTATCTATCTATCTACCTACCTACCTATCTGTATCTATCTATCTACCTATCTACCTATCTCTATCTATCAATCTACCTACCTACCTATCTCTATATATCTACCTACCTACCTACCTACCTATCTGTATCTATCTACCTACCTACCTACCTATCTCTATCAATCTACCTACCTACCTATCTCTATCTATCTACCTACCTACCTACCTATCTGTATCTATCTATCTACCTACCTACCTATCTGTATCTATCTATCTACCTACCTACCTATCTGTATCTATCTATATACCTACCTACCTATCTGTATCTATCTACCTACCTACCTATCTCTATCTATCTATCTACCTACCTACCTATCTCTATCTATCTATCTACCTACCTACCTATCTCTATCTATCTATCTATTTATCTATCTACCTACCTACCTATCTGTATCTATCTATCTACCTACCTACCTATCTGTATCTATCTATCTACCTACCTACCTATCTCTATCTATCAATCTACCTACCTACCTATCTGTATCTATCTATCTACCTACCTACCTCTGTATCTATCAATCTACCTACCTACCTATCTCTATCTCTCTATCTATCTACCTACCTACCTATCTGTATCTATCTATCTTCCTACCTACCTATCTCTATCTATCTACCTACCTACCTACCTATCTGTATCTATCAATCTACCTACCTACCTATCTCTATCTATCTACCTACCTACCTACCTACCTATCTCTATCAATCTACCTACCTACCTATCTCTATCTATCTACCTACCTACCTACCTATCTCTATCTATCTATCTACCTACGTACCTATCTCTATCTATCTATCTACCTACCTATCTCTATCTATCTATATACCTACCTACCTATCTGTATCTATCAATCTACCTGCCTACCTATCTCTATCTATAAATCTACCTACCTACCTATCTCTATCTATCTATCTACCTACCTACCTATCTGTATCTATCTATCTACCTACCTACCTATCTCTATCTATCTATATACCTACCTACCTATCTGTATCTATCAATCTACCTACCTACCTACCTATCTCTATCAATCTACCTACCTACCTATCTGTATCTATCTATCTACCTACCTACCTATCTGTATCTATCTATCTACCTACCTACCTATCTCTATCTATCAATCTACCTACCTACCTATCTGTATCTATCTATCTACCTATCTACCTATCTGTATCTATCAATCTACCTACCTACCTACCTATCTCTATCTATCTACCTACCTGCCTACCTATCTCTATCTATCTATCTACCTACCTACCTATCTGTCTCTATATATCTACCTACCTATCTGTATATATCAATCTACCTACCTACCTATCTCTATCTATCAATCTACCTACCTACCTATCTCTATCTATCTATCTACCTACCTACCTATCTCTAACTATCAATCTACCTACCTACCTATCTGTATCTATCAATCTACCTACCTACCTATCTCTATCTATCTACCTACCTACCTACCTACCTATCTGTATCTATCAATCTACCTACCTACCTATCTCTATCTATCTACCTACCTACCTACCTATCTCTATCAATCTACCTACCTACCTATCTCTATCTATCTACCTACCTACCTACCTATCTCTATCTATCAATCTACCTACCTACCTATCTGTATCTATCTATCTACCTACCTACCTATCTGTATCTATCTATCTACCTACCTACCTATCTGTATCTATCTATCTACCTATCTACCTATCTCTATCTATCAATCTACCTACCTACCTATCTCTATCTATCAATCTACCTACCTACCTATCTGTATCTATCAATCTACCTACCTACCTATCTCTATCTATCTATCTACCTACCTACCTATCTCTATCTATCAATCTACCTACCTACCTATCTGTATCTATCAATCTACCTACCTACCTATCTCTATCTATCTATCTACCTACCTACCTATCTCTATCTATCTATCTATCTATCTACCTACCTACCTATCTGTATATATCAATCTACCTACCTACCTATCTGTATCTATCTACCTACCTACCTACCTATCTCTATCAATCTACCTACCTACCTATCTCTATCTATCTACCTACCTACCTATCTGTATCTATCTATCTACCTACCTACCTATCTGTATCTATCTATCTACCTACCTACCTATCTGTATCTATCTATCTACCTACCTACCTATCTGTATCTATCTACCTACCTACCTATCTCTATCTATCTATCTACCTACCTACCTATCTCTATCTATCTATCTACCTATCTACCTATCTCTATCTATCTATCTATTTATCTATCTACCAACCTACCTATCTGTATCTATCTATCTACCTACCTACCTATCTGTATCTATCTATCTACCTACCTACCTATCTGGATCTATCTACCTACCTACCTACCTATCTGTATCTATCAATCTACCTACCTACCTATCTCTATCTATCTACCTACCTACCTACCTATCTGTATCTATCTACCTACCTACCTACCTATCTGTATCAATCTACCTACCTACCTATCTCTATCTATCTATCTACCTACCTACCTATCTCTATCTATCTATCTACCTACCTACCTATCTGTATCTATCAATCTACCTACCTACCTATCTCTATCTATCTATCTACCTACCTACCTATCTCTATCTATCTATCTATCTATCTACCTACCTACCTATCTCTATCTATCAATCTACCTACCTACCTATCTGTATCTATCAATCTACCTACCTACCTATCTCTATCTATCTATCTACCTACCTACCTATCTCTATCTATCTATCTATCTATCTACCTACCTACCTATCTCTATCTATCAATCTACCTACCTACCTATCTGTATCTATCTATCTACCTACCTACCTATCTGTATCTATCTATCTACCTACCTACCTATCTGTATCTATCTATCTACCTACCTACCTATCTCTATCTATCAATCTACCTACCTACCTATCTGTATCTATCTATCTACCTATCTACCTATCTGTATCTATCAATCTACCTACCTACCTACCTATCTCTATCTATCTACCTACCTGCCTACCTATCTCTATCTATCTATCTACCTACCTACCTATCTGTCTCTATATATCTACCTACCTATCTGTATATATCAATCTACCTACCTACCTATCTCTATCTATCAATCTACCTACCTACCTATCTCTATCTATCTATCTACCTACCTACCTATCTCTAACTATCAATCTACCTACCTACCTATCTGTATCTATCAATCTACCTACCTACCTATCTCTATCTATCTACCTACCTACCTACCTATCTGTATCTATCAATCTACCTACCTACCTATCTCTATCTATCTACCTACCTACCTACCTATCTCTATCAATCTACCTACCTACCTATCTCTATCTATCTACCTACCTACCTACCTATCTCTATCTATCAATCTACCTACCTACCTATCTGTATCTATCTATCTACCTACCTACCTATCTGTATCTATCTATCTACCTACCTACCTATCTGTATCTATCTATCTACCTATCTACCTATCTCTATCTATCAATCTACCTACCTACCTATCTCTATCTATCTCCCTACCTACCTACCTATCTGTATCTATCTACCTACCTACCTACCTATCTCTATCAATCTACCTACCTACCTATCTCTATCTATCTACCTACCTACCTATCTGTATCTATCTATCTACCTACCTACCTATCTGTATCTATCTATCTACCTACCTACCTATCTGTATCCATCTATCTACCTACCTACCTATCTGTATCTATCTACCTACCTACCTATCTCTATCTATCTATCTACCTACCTACCTATCTCTATCTATCTATCTACCTACCTACCTATCTCTATCTATCTATCTATTTATCTATCTACCAACCTACCTATCTGTATCTATCTATCTACCTACCTACCTATCTGTATCTATCTATCTACCTACCTACCTATCTGGATCTATCTACCTACCTACCTACCTATCTGTATCTATCAATCTACCTACCTACCTACCTATCTCTATCTATCTACCTACCTACCTACCTACCTATCTCTATCAATCTACCTACCTACCTATCTCTATCTATCTACCTACCTACCTACCTATCTCTATCTATCAATCTACCTACCTACCTATCTGTATCTATCTATCTACCTACCTACCTATCTGTATCTATCTATCTACCTACCTACCTATCTGTATCTATCTATCTACCTATCTACCTATCTCTATCTATCAATCTACCTACCTACCTATCTCTATCTACCTACCTACCTACCTACCTATCTGTATCTATCTACCTACCTACCTACCTATATCAATCTACCTACCTACCTATCTCTATCTATCTACCTACCTACCTACCTATCTGTATCTATCTATCTACCTACCTACCTATCTGTATCTATCTATCTACCTACCTACCTATCTGTATCTATCTATCTACCTACCTACCTATCTGTATCTATCTACCTACCTACCTATCTCTATCTATCTATCTACCTACCTACCTATCTCTATCTATCGATCTATTTATCTATCTACCAACCTACCTATCTGTATCTATCTATCTACCTACCTACCTATCTGTATCTATCTATCTACCTACCTACCTCTGTATCTATCAATCTACCTACCTACATATCTCTATCTCCCTATCTATCTATCTACCTACCTATCTGTATCTATCAATCTACCTACCTACCTATCTCTATCTATCTACCTACCTGCCTACCTATCTCTATCTATCAATCTACCTACCTACCTATCTGTATCTATCTATCTTCCTACCTACCTATCTCTAACTATCAATCTACCTACCTACCTATCTGTATCTATCAATCTACCTACCTACCTATCTCTATCTATCTACCTACCTACCTACCTATCTGTATCTATCAATCTACCTACCTACCTATCTCTATCTATCTACCTACCTACCTACCTATCTCTATCTATCAATCTACCTACCTACCTATCTCTATCTATCTATCTACCTACCTACCTATCTCTAACTATCAATCTACCTACCTACCTATCTGTATCTATCAATCTACCTACCTACCTATCTCTATCTATCTACCTACCTACCTACCTATCTGTATCTATCAATCTACCTACCTACCTATCTCTATCTATCTACCTACCTACCTACCTATCTCTATCAATCTACCTACCTACCTATCTCTATCTATCTACCTACCTACCTACCTATCTCTATCTATCAATCTACCTACCTACCTATCTGTATCTATCTATCTACCTACCTACCTATCTGTATCTATCTATCTACCTACCTACCTATCTGTATCTATCTATCTACCTATCTACCTATCTCTATCTATCAATCTACCTACCTACCTATCTCTATCTATCTCCCTACCTACCTACCTATCTGTATCTATCTACCTACCTACCTACCTATCTCTATCAATCTACCTACCTACCTATCTCTATCTATCTACCTACCTATCTCTATCTATCTACCTACCTAGCTACCTATCTCTATCAATCTACCTACCTACCTATCTCTATCTATCTACCTACCTACCTACCTATCTCTATCTATCAATCTACCTACCTACCTATCTGTATCTATCTATCTACCTACCTACCTATCTGTATCTATCTATCTACCTACCTACCTACCTGTATCTATCTATCTACCTATCTACCTATCTCTATCTATCAATCTACCTACCTACCTATCTCTATCTATCTATCTATTTATCTATCTACCAACCTACCTATCTGTATCTATCTATCTACCTACCTATCTATCTGTATCCATCTATCTACCTACCTATCTCTATCTATCTATCTACCTACCTACCTATCTCTATCTATCTATCTATTTATCTATCTACCAATCTACCTATCTGTATCTATCTACCTACCTACCTATCTGTATCTATCTATCTACCTACCTACCTATCTCTATCTATCAATCTACCTACCTACCTATCTGTATCTATCTATCTACCTACCTACCTCTGTATCTATCAATCTACCTACCTACCTATCTCTATCTCTCTATCTATCTACCTACTACCTATCTCTATCTATCTATCTACCTACCTACCTATCTGTATCTATCAATCTACCTACCTACCTATCTCTATCTATCTACCTACCTGCCTACCTATCTCTATCTATCAATCTACCTACCTACCTATCTGTATCTATCTATCTTCCTACCTACCTATCTCTATCTATCTACCTACCTACCTACCTATCTGTATCTATCAATCTACCTACCTACCTATCTCTATCTATCTACCTACCTACCTACCTATCTCTATCAATCTACCTACCTACCTATCTGTATCTATCTATCTACCTACCTACCTATCTGTATCTATCTATCTACCTACCTACCTATCTGTATCTATCTATCTACCTACCTACCTATCTCTATCTATCTATCTACCTACCTACCTATCTCTATCTATCTACCTACCTACCTACCTATCTCTATCAATCTACCTACCTACCTATCTCTATCTATCTACCTACCTACCTACCTATCTCTATCTATCAATCTACCTACCTACCTATCTGTATCTATCTATCTACCTACCTATCTATCTGTATCTATCTATCTACCTATCTACCTATCTCTATCTATCAATCTACCTACCTACCTATCTCTATCTATCTACCTACCTACCTACCTACCTACCTATCTGTATCTATCTACCTACCTACCTACCTATCTCTATCAATCTACCTACCTACCTATCTCTATCTATCTACCTACCTACCTACCTATCTGTATCTATCTATCTACCTACCTACCTATCTGTATCTATCTATCTACCTACCTACCTATCTGTATCTATCTATCTACCTACCTACCTATCTGTATCTATCTACCTACCTACCTATCTCTATCTATCTATCTACCTACCTACCTATCTCTATCTATCTATCTACCTACCTACCTATCTCTATCTATCTATCTATTTATCTATCTACCAACCTACCTATCTGTATCTATCTATCTACCTACCTACCTATCTGTATCTATCTATCTACCTACCTACCTATCTCTATCTATCAATCTACCTACCTACCTATCTGTATCTATCTATCTACCTACCTACCTCTGTATCTATCAATCTACCTACCTACCTATCTCTATCTCTCTATCTATCTACCTACCTACCTATCTCTATCTATCTATCTACCTACCTACCTATCTGTATCTATCAATCTACCTACCTACCTATCTCTATCTATCTACCTACCTGCCTACCTATCTCTATCTATCAATCTACCTACCTACCTATCTGTATCTATCTATCTTCCTACCTACCTATCTCTATCTATCTACCTACCTACCTACCTATCTGTATCTATCAATCTACCTACCTACCTATCTCTATCTATCTACCTACCTACCTACCTACCTATCTCTATCAATCTACCTACCTACCTATCTCTATCTATCTACCTACCTACCTACCTATCTCTATCTATCTATCTACCTACCTACCTATCTCTATCTATCTATCTACCTACCTATCTCTATCTATCTATATACCTACCTACCTATCTGTATCTATCAATCTACCTGCCTACCTATCTCTATCTATAAATCTACCTACCTACCTATCTCTATCTATCTATATACCTACCTACCTATCTGTATCTATCAATCTACCTACCTACCTACCTATCTCTATCAATCTACCTACCTACCTACCTATCTCTATCTATCTACTTACCTACCTATCTCTATCTATCTATCTACCTACCCACCTATCTGTATTTATCTATCTACCTACCTATCTCTATCTATCTATCTACCTACCTACCTATCTGTATCTATCAATCTACCTACCTACCTATCTCTATCTATCTATCTACCTACCTACATATCTGTATCTATTTATCTACCTACCTACCTCTCTATCTATCTATCTACCTACCTACCTATCTCTATCTATCAATCTACGTACCTACCTACCTATCTGTATCTATCAATCTACCTACCTACCTATCTCTATCTATCAATCTACCTACCTACCTATCTCTATCTATCTATCTACCTACCTACCTATCTCTATCTATCAATCTACGTACCTACCTACCTATCTGTATCTATCAATCTACCTACCTACCTATCTCTATCTATCTATCTATCTATCTATCTACCTACCTACCTATCTCTATCTATCAATCTACCTACCTACCTATCTGTATCTATCTATCTACCTACCTACCTATCTGTATCTATCTATCTACCTACCTACCTATCTCTATCTATCTATCTACCTACCTACCTATCTCTATCTATCTATCTACCTACCTACCTATCTCTATCTATCAATCTACATACCTACCTATCTGTATCTATCAATCTACCTACCTACCTATCTCTATCTATCAATCTACCTACCTACCTATCTCTATCTATCTATCTATCTACCTACCTACCTATCTCTATCTATCTATCTATTTATCTATCTACCAACCTACCTATCTGTATCTATCTATCTACCTACCTACCTATCTGTATCTATCTATCTACCTACCTACCTATCTGGATCTATCTATCTACCTACCTACCTATCTGTATCTATCAATCTACCTACCTACCTATCTCTATCTATCTACCTACCTAGCTACCTATCTCTATCAATCTACCTACCTACCTATCTCTATCTATCTACCTACCTACCTACCTATCTCTATCTATCAATCTACCTACCTACCTATCTGTATCTATCTATCTACCTACCTACCTATCTGTGGTCTATCTATCTACCTACCTACCTACCTGTATCTATCTATCTAACTATCTACCTATCTCTATCTATCAATCTACCTACCTACCTATCTCTATCTATCTACCTACCTACCTACCTATCTGTATCTATCTACCTACCTACCTACCTATCTCTATCAATCTACCTACCTACCTATCTCTATCTATCTACCTACCTACCTACCTATCTGTATCTATTTATCTACCTACCTACCTATCTGTATCTATCTATCTACCTACCTACCTATCTGTATCTATCTATCTACCTACCTACCTATCTGTATCTATCTACCTACCTACCTATCTCTATCTATCTATCTACCTACCTACCTATCTCTATCTATCTATCTTTTTATCTATCTACCAACCTACCTATCTGTATCTATCTATCTACCTACCTACCTATCTGTATCTATCTATCTACCTACCTACCTATCTCTATCTATCAATCTACCTACCTACCTATCTGCATCTATCTATCTACCTACCTACCTCTGTATCTATCAATCTACCTACCTACCTATCTCTATCTCTCTATCTATCTACCTACTACCTATCTCTATCTATCTATCTACCTACCTACCTATCTGTATCTATCAATCTACCTACCTACCTATCTCTATCTATCTACCTACCTGCCTACCTATCTCTATCTATCAATCTACCTACCTACCTATCTGTATCTATCTATCTTCCTACCTACCTATCTCTATCTATCTACCTACCTACCTACCTATCTATCTGTATCTATCAATCTACCTACCTACCTATCTCTATCTATCTACCTACCTACCTACCTATCTCTATCAATCTACCTACCTACCTATCTCTATCTATCTATCTACCTACCTACCTATCTGTATCTATCTATCTACCTACCTACCTATCTGTATCTATCTATCTACCTACCTACCTATCTGTATCTATCTATCTACCTACCTACCTATCTCTATCTATCTATCTACCTACCTACCTATCTCTATCTATCTATCTATCTATTTATCTATCTACCAACCTACCTATCTGTATCTATCTATCTACCTACCTACCTATCTCTATCTATCTATCTACCTACCTACCTATCTGGATCTATCTATCTACCTACCTACCTATCTGTATCTATCAATCTACCTACCTACCTATCTCTATCTATCTACCTACCTACCTACCTATCTCTATCAATCTGCCTACCTACCTATCTCTATCTATCTACCTACCTACCTACCTATCTCTATCTATCAATCTACCTACCTACCTATCTGTATCTATCTATCTACCTACCTACCTATCTGTATCTATCTATCTACCTACCTATCTATCTGTATCTATCTATCTACCTATCTACCTATCTCTATCTATCAATCTACCTACCTACCTATCTCTATCTATCTACCTACCTACCTACCTACCTATCTGTATCTATCTACCTACCTACCTACCTATCTCTATCAATCTACCTACCTACCTATCTCTATCTATCTACCTACCTACCTACCTATCTGTATCTATCTATCTACCTACCTACCTATCTGTATCTATCTATCTACCTACCTACCTATCTGTATCTATCTATCTACCTACCTACCTATCTGTATCTATCTACCTACCTACCTATCTCTATCTATCTATCTACCTACCTACCTATCTCTATCTATCTATCTACCTACCTACCTATCTCTATCTATCTATCTACCTACCTACCTATCTCTATCTATCTATCTATTTATCTATCTACCAACCTACCTATCTGTATCTATCTATCTACCTACCTACCTATCTGTATCTATCTATCTACCTACCTACCTATCTCTATCTATCAATCTACCTACCTACCTATCTGTATCTATCTATCTACCTACCTACCTCTGTATCTATCAATCTACCTACCTACCTATCTCTATCTCTCTATCTATCTACCTACCTACCTATCTCTATCTATCTATCTACCTACCTACCTATCTGTATCTATCAATCTACCTACCTACCTATCTCTATCTATCTACCTACCTGCCTACCTATCTCTATCTATCAATCTACCTACCTACCTATCTGTATCTATCTATCTTCCTACCTACCTATCTCTATTTATCTACCTACCTACCTACCTACCTATCTGTATCTATCAATCTACCTACCTACCTATCTCTATCTATCTACCTACCTACCTACCTACCTACCTATCTCTATCAATCTACCTACCTACCTATCTCTATCTATCTACCTACCTACCTACCTATCTCTATCTATCTATCTACCTACCTACCTATCTCTATCAATCTATATACCTACCTACCTATCTGTATCTATCAATCTACCTGCCTACCTATCTCTATCTATAAATCTACCTACCTACGTATCTGTATCTATCTATCTACCTACCTACCTATCTCTATCTATCTATCTACCTACCTACCTATCTCTATCTATCTATCTACCTACCTACCTATCTCTATCTATCTATATACCTACCTACCTATCTGTATCTATCAATCTACCTACCTACCTACCTATCTCTATCAATCTACCTACCTACCTACCAATCTCTATCTATCTACCTACCTACCTATCTCTATCTATCTATATACCTACCCACCTATCTGTATTTATCTATCTACCTACCTATCTCTATCTATCTATCTACCTACCTACCTATCTGTATCTATCAATCTACCTACCTACCTATCTCTATCTATCTATCTACCTACCTACATATCTGTATCTATATATCTACCTACCTACCTATCTCTATCTATCTATCTACCTACCTACCTATCTCTATCTATCAATCTACGTACCTACCTACCTATCTGTATCTATCAATCTACCTACCTACCTATCTCTATCTATCTATCTACCTACCTACCTATCTCTATCTATCAATCTACCTACCTACCTATCTGTATCTATCTATCTACCTACCTACCTATCTGTATCTATCTATCTACCTACCTACCTATCTCTATCTATCTATCTACCTACCTACCTATCTCTATCTATCTATCTACCTACCTACCTATCTCTATCTATCAATCTACATACCTACCTATCTGTATCTATCAATCTACCTACCTACCTATCTCTATCTATCAATCTACCTACCTACCTATCTCTATCTATCTATCTACCTACCTACCTATCTCTATCTATCAATCTACCTACCTACCTATCTCTATCTATCTACCTACCTACCTACCTATCTCTATCTATCTATCTACCTACCTACCTATCTCTATCTATCTATCTACCTACCTATCTCTATCTATCTATATACCTACCTACCTATCTGTATCTATCAATCTACCTGCCTACCTATCTGTATCTATCTATCTACCTACCTACCTATCTGTATCTATCTATCTACCTACCTACCTATCTCTATCTATCTACCTACCTACCTACCTATCTCTATCTATCTATCTACCTACCTACCTACCTATCTCTATCTATCTATCTACCTACCTATCTCTATCTATCTATATACCTACCTACCTATCTGTATCTATCAATCTACCTACCTACCTATCTCTATCTATCAATCTACCTACCTACCTATCTCTATCTATCTATCTACCTACCTACCTATCTCTATCTATCAATCTACCTACCTACCTATCTCTATCTATCTACCTACCTACCTACCTATCTCTATCTATCTATCTACCTACCTACCTATCTCTATCTATCTATCTACCTACCTATCTCTATCTATCTATATACCTACCTACCTATCTGTATCTATCAATCTACCTGCCTACCTATCTCTATCTATAAATCTACCTACCTACCTATCTCTATCTATCTATCTACCTACCTACCTATCTCTATCTATCTATCTACCTACCTACCTATCTCTATCTATCTATCTACCTACCTATCTCTATCTATCTATCTACCTACCTACCTATCTCTATCTATCAATCTACCTACCTACCTATCTCTATCTATCTACCTACCTACCTACCTATCTCTATCTATCTATCTACCTACCTACCTATCTCTATCTATCTATCTACCTACCTATCTCTATCTATCTATATACCTACCTACCTATCTGTATCTATCAATCTACCTACCTACCTATCTCTATCTATCAATCTACCTACCTACCTATCTCTATCTATCTATCTACCTACCTACCTATCTCTATCTATCAATCTACCTACCTACCTATCTCTATCTATCTACCTACCTACCTACCTATCTCTATCTATCTATCTACCTACCTACCTATCTCTATCTATCTATCTACCTACCTATCTCTATCTATCTATATACCTACCTACCTATCTGTATCTATCAATCTACCTGCCTACCTATCTCTATCTATAAATCTACCTACCTACCTATCTCTATCTATCTATCTACCTACCTACCTATCTCTATCTATCTATCTACCTACCTACCTATCTCTATCTATCTATATACCTACCTACCTATCTGTATCTATCAATCTACCAACCTACCTATCTCTATCTATCTACCTACCTACCTACCTATCTCTATCTATCAATCTACCTACCTACCTATCTGTATCTATCTATCTACCTACCTACCTATCTGTATCTATCTATCTACCTACCTACCTATCTGTATCTATCTATCTACCTATCTACCTATCTCTATCTATCAATCTACCTACCTACCTATCTCTATCTATCTACCTACCTACCTAACTATCTGTATCTATCTACCTACCTACCTACCTATCTCTATCAATCTACCTACCTACCTATCTCTATCTATCTACCTACCTACCTACCTATCTCTATCTATCTACCTAC
Organism: Crotalus helleri; assembly: GCA_024509115.1. Taxonomy (NCBI): domain Eukaryota; kingdom Metazoa; phylum Chordata; class Lepidosauria; order Squamata; family Viperidae; genus Crotalus; species Crotalus helleri. The sequence goes on from JAKSXO010000095.1 coordinate 78,754, forward strand.
CTACCTACCTATCTGTATCTATCTATCTACCTACCTACCTATCTGTATCTATCTATCTACCTACCTACCTATCTGTATCTATCTATCTACCTACCTACCTATCTGTATCTATCTACCTATCTACCTATCTCTATCTATCAATCTACCTTCCTACCTATCTGTATCTATCAATCTACCTACCTATCTATCTGTATCTATCTATCTACCTACCTACCTATCTGTATCTATCAATCTACCTACCTACCTAACTCTATCTATCAATCTACCTACCTACCTATCTCTATCTATCTATCTACCTACCCACCTATCTGTATCTATCTATCTACCTACCTACATATCTGATCTATATATCTACCTACCTACATATCTGTATCTATATATCTACCTACCTACCTATCTGTATCTATCTATCTACCTATCTACCTATCTCTATCTATCAATCTACCTACCTACATATCTGTATCTATATATCTACCTACCTACCTATCTGTATCTATCTATCTACCTACCTACATATCTGTATCTATATATCTACCTACCTACCTATCTGTATCTATCTATCTACCTACCTACCTATCTCTATCTATCAATCTACCTACCTATCTGTATCTATCTACCTACCTACCTACCTACCTATCTCTATCTATCTATCTACCTACCTGCCTATCTCTATCTATCAATCTACCTACCTACCTACCTGTATCTATCAATATACCTACCTACCTATCTCTATCTCTATCTATCAATCTACCTACCTACCTATCTGTATCTATCAATCTACCTACCTACCTATCTCTATCTATCTACCTACCTACCTACCTACCTACCTACCTACCTATCTGTATCTATCTATCTACCTACCTACATATCTGATCTATATATCTACCTACCTACCTATCTCTATCTATCTATCTACCTACCTACCTATCTCTATCTATCTATCTACCTACCTACCTATCTGTATCTATCAATCTACCTACCTACCTACCTATCTCTATCTATAAATCTACCTACCTACCTATCTGTATCTATCTATCTACCTACCTACCTATCTCTATCTATCTATCTACCTACCTACCTATCTCTATCTATCAATCTACCTACCTACCTATCTGTATCTATCTATCTACCTACCTACCTATCTGTATCTATCTATCTACCTACCTACCTATCTCTATCTATCTATCTACCTACCTACCTATCTCTATCTATCTATCTATCTACCTACCTACCTATCTCTATCTATCAATCTACATACCTACCTATCTGTATCTATCAATCTACCTACCTACCTATCTCTATCTATCAATCTACCTACCTACCTATCTCTATCTATCTATCTATCTACCTACCTACCTATCTCTATCTATCAATCTACCTACCTACCTATCTGTATCTATCTATCTACCTACCTACCTATCTCTATCTATCTATCTATCTACCTACCTACCTATCTCTAACTATCAATCTACCTACCTACCTATCTGTATCTATCAATCTACCTACCTACCTATCTCTATCTATCTACCTACCTACCTACCTATCTGTATCTATCAATCTACCTACCTACCTATCTCTATCTATCTACCTACCTACCTACCTATCTCTATCAATCTACCTACCTACCTATCTCTATCTATCTACCTACCTACCTACCTATCTCTATCAATCAATCTACCTACCTACCTATCTGTATCTATCTATCTACCTACCTACCTATCTGTATCTATCTATCTACCTACCTACCTATCTGTATCTATCTATCTACCTATCTACCTATCTCTATCTATCAATCTACCTACCTACCTATCTCTATCTATCTACCTACATACCTACCTATCTGTATCTATCTACCTACCTACCTACCTATCTCTATCAATCTACCTACCTACCTATCTCTATCTATCTACCTACCTACCTACCTACCTATCTGTATCTATCTATCTACCTACCTACCTATCTCTATCTATCAATCTACCTACCTACCTATCTGTATCTATCTATCTACGTACCTACCTATCTCTATCTATCAATCTACCTACCTACCTATCTCTATCTATCAATCTACCTACCTACATATCTGTATCTATATATCTACCTACCTACCTATCTGTATCTATCTATCTACCTACCTACATATATGTATCTATATATCTACCTACCTACCTATCTGTATCTATCTATCTACCTACCTACCTATCTCTATCTATAAATCTACCTACCTATCTGTATCTATCTACCTACCTACCTACCTACCTATCTCTATCTATCTGTCTACCTACCTACCTATCTCTATCTATCAATCTACCTACCTACCTATCTGTATCTATCAATATACCTACCTACCTATCTCTATCTCTATCTATCAATCTCCTACCTACCTATCTGTATCTATCAATCTACCTACCTACCTATCTCTATCTATCTACCTACCTACCTACCTATCTCTATCAATCTACCTACCTACCTATCTCTATCTATCTACCTACCTACCTACCTATCTCTATCAATCAATCTACCTACCTACCTATCTGTATCTATCTATCTACCTACCTACCTATCTGTATCTATCTATCTACCTACCTACCTATCTGTATCTATCTATCTACCTATCTACCTATCTCTATCTATCAATCTACCTACCTACCTATCTCTATCTATCTACCTACATACCTACCTATCTGTATCTATCTACCTACCTACCTACCTATCTCTATCAATCTACCTACCTACCTATCTCTATCTATCTACCTACCTACCTACCTACCTATCTGTATCTATCTATCTACCTACCTACCTATCTCTATCTATCAATCTACCTACCTACCTATCTGTATCTATCTATCTACGTACCTACCTATCTCTATCTATCAATCTACCTACCTACCTATCTCTATCTATCAATCTACCTACCTACATATCTGTATCTATATATCTACCTACCTACCTATCTGTATCTATCTATCTACCTACCTACATATATGTATCTATATATCTACCTACCTACCTATCTGTATCTATCTATCTACCTACCTACCTATCTCTATCTATAAATCTACCTACCTATCTGTATCTATCTACCTACCTACCTACCTACCTATCTCTATCTATCTGTCTACCTACCTACCTATCTCTATCTATCAATCTACCTACCTACCTATCTGTATCTATCAATATACCTACCTACCTATCTCTATCTCTATCTATCAATCTCCTACCTACCTATCTGTATCTATCAATCTACCTACCTACCTATCTCTATCTATCTACCTACCTACCTACCTATCTGTATCTATCTATCTACCTACCTATATATCTGATCTATATATCTACTTACCTACCTATCTGTATCTATCTATCTACCTACCTACCTATCTCTATCTATCAATCTACCTACCTATCTGTATCTATCTACCTACCTACCTACTACCTATCTCTATCTATCTATCTACCTACCTACCTATCTCTATCTATCAATCTACCTACCTACCTATCTGTATCTATCTATCTACCTACCTACCTATCTCTATCAATTTACCTACCTACCTATCTCTATCTATCTACCTACCTACCTATCTCTATCTATCTACCTACCTACCTACCTATCTGTATCTATCTATCTACCTACCTATATATCTGATCTATATATCTACTTACCTACCTATCTGTATCTATCTATCTACCTACCTACCTATCTCTATCTATCAATCTACCTACCTATCTGTATCTATCTACCTACCTACCTACTACCTATCTCTATCTATCTATCTACCTACCTACCTATCTCTATCTATCAATCTACCTACCTACCTATCTGTATCTATCTATCTACCTACCTACCTATCTCTATCAATCTACCTACCTACCTATCTCTATCTATCTACCTACCTACCTACCTATCTCTATCTATAAATCTACCTACCTACCTATCTGTATCTATCTATCTACCTACCTACCTATCTATCTATCTATCTACCTACCTACCTATCTCTATCTATCTATATACCTACCTACCTATCTCTATCTATCTATATACCTACCCACCTATCTGTATTTATCTATCTACCTACCTATCTCTATCTATCTATCTACCTACCTACCTATCTGTATCTATCAATCTACCTACCTACCTATCTCTATCTATCTATCTACCTACCTACATATCTGTATCTATATATCTACCTACCTACCTATCTCTATCTATCAATCTACCTACCTACCTATCTCTATCTATCAATCTACCTACCTACCTATCTGTATCTATCTATCTACCTACCTACCTATCTCTATCTATCAATCTACCTACCTACCTATCTCTATCTATCTACCTACCTACCTACCTATCTCTATCTATCAATCTACGTACCTACCTACCTATCTGTATCTATCAATCTACCTACCTACCTATCTCTATCTATCTATCTACCTACCTACCTATCTCTATCTATCAATCTACCTACCTACCTGTCTGTATCTATCTATCTACCTACCTACCTATCTGTATCTATCTATCTACCTACCTACCTATCTGTATCTATCTATCTACCTACCTACCTATCTCTATCTATCTATCTACCTACCTACCTATCTCTATCTATCAATCTACATACCTACCTATCTGTATCTATCAATCTACCTACCTACCTATCTCTATCTATCAATCTACCTACCTACCTATCTCTATCTATCTATCTATCTACCTACCTACCTATCTCTATCTATCAATCTACATACCTACCTATCTGTATCTATCTATCTACCTACCTACCTATCTCTATCTATCTATCTATCTACCTACATACCTATCTCTATCTATCTATCTACCTACCTACCTATCTCTATCTATCTATCTACCTACCTACCTATCTCTATCTACCAATCTACATACCTACCTATCTGTATCTATCAATCTACCTACCTACCTATCTCTATCTATCAATCTACCTACCTACCTATCTCTATCTATCTATCTACCTACCTACCTATCTCTATCTATCAATCTACCTACCTACCTATCTGTATCTATCTATCTACCTACCTACCTATCTCTATCTATCAATCTACCTACCTACCTATCTGTATCTATCAATCTACCTACCTACCTATCTCTATCTATCTACCTACCTACCTACCTATCTGTATCTATCAATCTACCTACCTACCTATCTCTATCTATCTACCTACCTACCTACCTATCTCTATCAATCTACCTACCTACCTATCTCTATCTATCTACCTACCTACCTACCTATCTCTATCTATCAATCTACCTACCTACCTATCTTATCTATCTATCTACCTACCTACCTATCTGTATCTACCTATCTACCTACCTACCTATCTGTATCTATCTATCTACCTATCTACCTATCTCTATCTATCTACCTACCTACCTACCTATCTCTATCTATCTACCTACCTACCTACCTATCTGTATCTATCTACCTACCTACCTACCTACCTATCTCTATCTATCTATCTACCTACCTACCTATCTCTATCTATCAATCTACCTACCTACCTATCTGTATCTATCAATATACCTACCTACCTATCTCTATCTCTATCTATCAATCTCCTACCTACCTATCCGTATCTATCAATCTACCTACCTACCTATCTGTATCTATCTATCTACCTACCTACATATCTGATCTATATATCTACCTACCTACCTATCTCTATCTATCTATCTACCTACCTACCTATCTCTATCTATCAATCTACCTACCTACCTATCTGTATCTATCTACCTACCTACCTACCTATCTCTATCTATCTATCTACCTACCTACCTATCTCTATCTATCAATCTACCTACCTATCTATCTGTATCTATCTATCTACCTACCTACCTATCTGTATCTATCAATCTACCTACATACCTAACTCTATCTATCAATCTACCTACCTACCTATCTCTATCTACCTACCTACCTACCTACCTATCTCTTTCTATCTATCTACCTACCTACCTATCTCTATCTATCAATCTACCTACCTACCTATCTCTATCTATCAATCTACCTACCTACCTATCTCTATCTATGTATCTACCTACCTACCTATCTGTATCTATCAATCTACCTACCTACCTTTCTCTATCTATCTACCTACCCACCTACCTATCTCTATCTATCTATCTTCCTACCTACCTATCTGTATCTATCAATCTACCTACCTACCTATCTGTATCTATCTATCTACATATCTACCTATCTCTATCTATCAATCTACCTATCTACCTATATCTATCTATCTATCTACCTACCTACATATCTGTATCTATATATCTACCTACCTACCTATCTGTATCTATCTATCTACCTACCTACATATCTGTATCTATATATCTACCTACCTACCTATCTGTATCTATCTATCTACCTACCTACCTATCTCTATCTATCAATCTACCTACCTATCTGTATCTATCTACCTACCTACCTACCTACCTATCTCTATCTATCTATCTACCTACCTACCTATCTCTATCTATCAATCTACCTACCTACCTATCTGTATCTATCAATATACCTACCTACCTATCTCTATCTCTATCTATCAATCTACCTACCTACTTATCTGTATCTATCAATCTACCTACCTACCTATCTCTATCTATCTACCTACCTACCTACCTATCTGTATCTATCTATCTACCTACCTACCTATCTCTATCTATCTACCTACCTACCTACCTATCTGTATCTATCTATCTACCTACCTACATATCTGATCTATATATCTACCTACCTACCTATCTGTATCTACCTACCTACCTACCTACCTACCTATCTCTATCTATCTATCTATCTATCTACCTACCTACCTATCTCTATCTATCAATCTACCTACCTACCTATCTGTATCTATCAATATACCTACCTACCTATCTCTATCTATCTATCTACCTATCTACCTATCTCTATCAATCTACCTACCTACCTATCTCTATCTATCTACCTACCTACCTATCTCTATCTATAAATCTACCTACCTACCTATCTGTATCTATCTATCTACCTACCTACCTATCTCTATCTATCTATCTACCTACCTACCTATCTCTATCTATCAATCTACATACCTACCTATCTGTATCTATCAATCTACCTACCTACCTATCTCTATCTATCAACCTACCTACCTACCTATCTCTATCTATCTATCCACCTACCTACCTATCTCTATCTATCAATCTACCTACCTACCTATCTGTATCTATCTATCTACCTACCTACTTATCTTTATCTATCAATCTACCTACCTACCTATCTGTATCTATCAATCTACCTACCTACCTATCTCTATCTATCTACCTACCTACCTACCTATCTGTATCTATCAATCTACCTACCTACCTATCTCTATCTATCTACCTACCTACCTACCTATCTCTATCAATCTACCTACCTACCTATCTCTATCTATCTACCTACCTACCTACCTATCTCTATCTATCAATCTACCTACCTACCTATCTTATCTATCTATCTACCTACCTACCTATCTGTATCTATCTATCTACCTACCTACCTATCTGTATCTATTTATCTACCTATCTACCTATCTCTATCTATCAATCTACCTACCTACCTACCTATCTCTCTCTATCTACCTACCTACCTAACTATCTGTATCTATCTACCTACCTACCTACCTATCTCTATCAATCTACCTACCTACCTATCTCTATCTATCTACCTACCTACCTACCTACCTATCTCTATCTATCTACCTACCTACCTACCTATCTGTATCTATCTATCTACCTACCTACCTATCTGTATCTATCTATCTACCTACCTACCTATCTGTATCTATCTATCTACCTACCTACCTATCTGTATCTATCTACCTATCTACCTATCTCTATCTATCAATCTACCTTCCTACCTATCTCTATCTATCAATCTACCTACCTATCTATCTGTATCTATCTATCTACCTACCTACCTATCTGTATCTATCAATCTACCTACCTACCTAACTCTATCTATCAATCTACCTACCTACCTATCTCTATCTACCTACCTACCTACCTACCTACCTATCTCTTTCTATCTATCTACCTACCTACCTATCTCTATCTATCAATCTACCTACCTACCTATCTCTATCTATCAATCTACCTACCTACCTATCTCTATCTATGTATCTACCTACCTACCTATCTGTATCTATCAATCTACCTACCTACCTTTCTCTATCTATCTACCTACCCACCTACCTATCTCTATCTATCTATCTACCTACCTACCTATCTGTATCTATCAATCTACCTACCTACCTATCTGTATCTATCTATCTACATACCTACCTATCTCTATCTATCAATCTACCTACCTACCTATCTCTATCTATCTATCTACCTACCTACATATCTGTATCTATATATCTACCTACCTACCTATCTGTACCTATCTATCTACCTATCTACATATCTCTATCTATCAATCTACCTACCTACATATCTGTATCTATATATCTACCTACCTACCTATCTGTATCTATCTATCTACCTACCTACATATCTGTATCTATATATCTATCTACCTACCTATCTGTATCTATCTATCTACCTACCTACCTATCTCTATCTATCAATCTACCTACCTATCTGTATCTATCTACTACCTACCTACCTACCTATCTCTATCTATCTATCTACCTACCTACCTATCTCTATCTATCAATCTACCTACCTACCTATCTGTATCTATCAATATACCTACCTACCTATCTCTATCTCCTATCTATCAATCTACCTACCTACCTATCTGTATCTATCAATCTACCTCCCTACCTATCTCTATCTATCTACCTACCTACCTACCTATCTGTATCTATCTATCTACCTACCTACCTATCTCTATCTATCTACCTACCTACCTACCTATCTCGTATCTATCTATCTACCTACCTACATATCTGATCTATAAATCTACCTACCTACCTATCTGCTATCTACTCTACCTACCTACCTACCTATCTCTATCAATCTATCTACCTACCTACCTATCTCTATCTATCAATCTACCTACCTATCTATCTGTATCTATCAATCTACCTACCTACCTATCTCTATCTATCTATCTACCTACCTACCTATCTCTATCAATCTACCTACCTACCTATCTCTATCTATCTACCTACCTACCTACCTACCTATCTCTATCTATCAATCTACCTACCTACCTATCTGTATCTATCTATCTACCTACCTACCTATCTCTATCTACTATCTACCTACCTACCTACCTATCTCTATCTATCTATCTACCTACCTACTATCTGTCTATCAATCTACCTACCTACATCTCTATCAATCTACCTACCTACCTACTATCTCTATCTATCTACCTACCTACCTATCTCTATCTATCTATCTACCTACCCACCTATCTCTATTATCTATCTACCTACCTATCTCTATCTATCTATCTATCTACCTACCTACCTATCTGCTATCTATCAATCTACCTACCTACCTATCTCTATCTATCTATCTACCTACCTACATATCTGTATCTATATATCTACCTACCTACCTATCTCTATCTATCAATCTACCTACCTACCTATCTCTATCTATCAATCTACCTACCTACCTATCTGTATCTATCAATCTACCTACCTACCTATCTCTATCTATCTACCTACCTACCTACCTATCTCTATCAATCTACCTACCTACCTATCTCTATCTATCTACCTACCTACCTACCTATCTCTATCTATCAATCTACCTACCTACCTACCTATCTGTATCTATCTATCTACCTACCTACCTATCTGTATCTATCTATCTACCTACCTACCTATCTGTATCTATCAATATACCTACCTACCTATCTCTATCTCTATCTATCAATCTACCTACCTACCTATCTGTATCTATCAATCTACCTACCTACCTATCTCTATCTATCTACCTACCTACCTACCTATCTGTATCTATCTATCTACCTACCTACCTATCTCTATCTATCTACCTACCTACCTACCTATCTGTATCTATCTATCTACCTACCTACATATCTGATCTATATATCTACCTACCTACCTATCTGTATCTACCTACCTACCTACCTACCTACCTATCTCTATCTATCTATCTATCTACCTACCTACCTATCTCTATCTATCAATCTACCTACCTACCTATCTGTATCTATCAATATACCTACCTACCTATCTCTATCTATCTATCTACCTACCTACCTATCTCTATCAATCTACCTACCTACCTATCTCTATCTATCTACCTACCTACCTATCTCTATCTATAAATCTACCTACCTACCTATCTGTATCTATCTATCTATCTACCTACCTATCTCTATCTATCTATCTACCTACCTACCTATCTCTATCTATCAATCTACATACCTACCTATCTGTATCTATCAATCTACCTACCTACCTATCTCTATCTATCAATCTACCTACCTACCTATCTCTATCTATCTATCCACCTACCTACCTATCTCTATCTATCAATCTACCTACCTACCTATCTGTATCTATCTATCTACCTACCTACTTATCTTTATCTATCAATCTACCTACCTACCTATCTGTATCTATCAATCTACCTACCTACCTATCTCTATCTATCTACCTACCTACCTACCTATCTGTATCTATCAATCTACCTACCTACCTATCTCTATCTATCTACCTACCTACCTACCTATCTCTATCAATCTACCTACCTACCTATCTCTATCTATCTACCTACCTACCTACCTATCTCTATCTATCAATCTACCTACCTACCTATCTTATCTATCTATCTACCTACCTACCTATCTGTATCTATCTATCTACCTACCTACCTATCTGTATCTATCTATCTACCTATCTACCTATCTCTATCTATCAATCTACCTACCTACCTACCTATCTCTATCTATCTACCTACCTACCTAACTATCTGTATCTATCTACCTACCTACCTACCTATCTCTATCAATCTACCTACCTACCTATCTCTATCTATCTACCTACCTACCTACCTACCTATCTCTATCTATCTACCTACCTACCTACCTATCTGTATCTATCTATCTACCTACCTACCTATCTGTATCTATCTATCTACCTACCTACCTACCTATCTGTATCTATCTATCTACCTACCTACCTATCTGTATCTATCTACCTATCTACCTATCTCTATCTATCAATCTACCTTCCTACCTATCTCTATCTATCAATCTACCTACCTATCTATCTGTATATATCTATCTACCTACCTACCTATCTGTATCTATCAATCTACCTACCTACCTAACTCTATCTATCAATCTACCTACCTACCTATCTCTATCTACCTACCTACCTACCTACCTACCTATCTCTTTCTATCTATCTACCTACCTACCTATCTCTATCTATCAATCTACCTACTTACCTATCTCTATCTATCAATCTACCTACCTACCTATCTCTATCTATGTATCTACCTACCTACCTATCTGTATCTATCAATCTACCTACCTACCTTTCTCTATCTATCTACCTACCCACCTACCTATCTCTATCTATCTATCTACCTACCTACCTATCTGTATCTATCAATCTACCTACCTACCTATCTGTATCTATCTATCTACATACCTACCTATCTCTATCTATCAATCTACCTACCTACCTATCTCTATCTATCTATCTACCTGCCTACATATCTGTATCTATATATCTACCTACCTACCTATCTGTACCTATCTATCTACCTATCTACATATCTCTATCTATCTACCTACCTACATATCTGTATCTATATATCTACCTACCTACCTATCTGTATCTATCTATCTACCTACCTACATATCTGTATCTATATATCTATCTACCTACCTATCTGTATCTATCTATCTACCTACCTACCTATCTCTATCTATCAATCTACCTACCTATCTGTATCTATCTACCTACCTACCTACCTACCTACCTATCTCTATCTATCTATCTACCTACCTACCTATCTCTATCTATCAATCTACCTACCTACCTATCTGTATCTATCAATATACCTACCTACCTATCTCTATCTCTATCTATCAATCTACCTACCTACCTATCTGTATCTATCAATCTACCTACCTACCTATCTCTATCTATCTACCTACCTACCTACCTATCTGTATCTATCTATCTACCTACCTACCTATCTCTATCTATCTACCTACCTACCTACCTATCTGTATCTATCTATCTACCTACCTACATATCTGATCTATATATCTACCTACCTACCTATCTGTATCTACCTACCTACCTACCTATCTCTATCTATCTATCTACCTACCTACCTATCTCTATCTATCAATCTACCTACCTATCTATCTGTATCTATCAATATACCTACCTACCTATCTCTATCTATCTATCTACCTACCTACCTATCTCTATCAATCTACCTACCTACCTATCTCTATCTATCTACCTACCTACCTACCTACCTATCTCTATCTATAAATCTACCTACCTACCTATCTGTATCTATCTATCTACCTACCTACCTATCTCTATCTATCTATCTACCTACCTACCTACCTATCTCTATCTATCTATCTACCTACCTACCTATCTGTATCTATCAATCTACCTACCTACCTACCTATCTCTATCAATCTACCTACCTACCTACCTATCTCTATCTATCTACCTACCTACCTATCTCTATCTATCTATCTACCTACCCACCTATCTGTATTTATCTATCTACCTACCTATCTCTATCTATCTATCTACCTACCTACCTATCTGTATCTATCAATCTACCTACCTACCTATCTCTATCTATCTATCTACCTACCTACATATCTGTATCTATATATCTACCTACCTACCTATCTCTATCTATCAATCTACCTAGCTACCTATCTCTATCTATCAATCTACCTACCTACCTATCTCTATCTATCTATCTACCTACCTACCTATCTCTATCTATCAATCTACGTACCTACCTACCTATCTGTATCTATCAATCTACCTACCTACCTATCTGTATCTATCTATCTACCTACCTACCTATCTCTATCTATCAATCTACCTACCTACCTATCTGTATCTATCTATCTACCTACCTACCTATCTGTATCTATCTATCTACCTACCTACCTATCTCTATCTATCTATCTACCTACCTACCTATCTCTATCTATCTATCTACCTACCTACCTATCTCTATCTATCAATCTACATACCTACCTATCTGTATCTATCAATCTACCTACCTACCTATCTCTATCTATCAATCTACCTACCTACCTATCTCTATCTATCTATCTACCTACCTACCTATCTCTATCTATCAATCTACCTACCTACCTATCTGTATCTATCTATCTACCTACCTACCTATCTCTATCTATCAATCTACCTACCTACCTATCTCTATCTATCTATCTATCTACCTACCTACCTATCCCTAACTATCAATCTACCTACCTACCTATCTGTATCTATCAATCTACCTACCTACCTATCTCTATCTATCTACCTACCTACCTACCAATCTGTATCTATCAATCTACCTACCTACCTATCTCTATCTATCTACCTACCTACCTACCTATCTCTATCAATCTACCTACCTACCTATCTCTATCTATCTACCTACCTACCTACCTATCTCTATCTATCAATCTACCTACCTACCTATCTGTATCTATCTATCTACCTACCTACCTATCTGTATCTATCTATCTACCTACCTACCTATCTGTATCTATCTATCTACCTATCTACCTATCTCTATCTATCAATCTACCTACCTACCTATCTCTGTCTATCTACCTACCTACCTACCTATCTGTATCTATCTACCTACCTACCTACCTATCTCTATCAATCTACCTACCTACCTATCTCTATCTATCTACCTACCTACCTACCTATCTCTATCTATCTATCTACCTACCTACCTATCTGTATCTATCAATCTACCTACCTACCTATCTCTATCTATCTACCTACCTACCTACCAATCTGTATCTATCAATCTACCTACCTACCTATCTCTATCTATCTACCTACCTACCTACCTATCTCTATCAATCTACCTACCTACCTATCTCTATCTATCTACCTACCTACCTACCTATCTCTATCTATCAATCTACCTACCTACCTATCTGTATCTATCTATCTACCTACCTACCTATCTGTATCTATCTATCTACCTACCTACCTATCTGTATCTATCTATCTACCTATCTACCTATCTCTATCTATCAATCTACCTACCTACCTATCTCTGTCTATCTACCTACCTACCTACCTATCTGTATCTATCTACCTACCTACCTACCTATCTCTATCAATCTACCTACCTACCTATCTCTATCTATCTACCTACCTACCTACCTATCTCTATCTATCAATCTACCTACCTACCTATCTGTATCTATCAATATACCTACCTACCTATCTCTATCTCTATCTATCAATTCTACCTACCTACCTATCTGTATCTATCAATCTACCTACCTACCTATCTCTATCTATCTACCTACCTACCTACCTATCTGTATCTATCTATCTACCTACCTACCTATCTCTATCTATCTACCTACCTACCTACCTATCTGTATCTATCTATCTACCTACCTACATATCTGATCTATATATCTACCTACCTACCTATCTGTATCTACCTACCTACCTACCTACCTATCTCTATCTATCTATCTACCTACCTACCTATCTCTATCTATCAATCTACCTACCTATCTATCTGTATCTATCAATATACCTACCTACCTATCTCTATCTATCTATCTACCTACCTACCTATCTCTATCAATCTACCTACCTACCTATCTCTATCTATCTACCTACCTACCTACCTACCTATCTCTATCTATAAATCTACCTACCTACCTATCTGTATCTATCTATCTACCTACCTACCTATCTCTATCTATCTATCTACCTACCTACCTACCTATCTCTATCTATCTATCTACCTACCTACCTATCTGTATCTATCAATCTACCTACCTACCTACCTATCTCTATCAATCTACCTACCTACCTACCTATCTCTATCTATCTACCTACCTACCTATCTCTATCTATCTATCTACCTACCCACCTATCTGTATTTATCTATCTACCTACCTATCTCTATCTATCTATCTACCTACCTACCTATCTGTATCTATCAATCTACCTACCTACCTATCTCTATCTATCTATCTACCTACCTACATATCTGTATCTATATATCTACCTTCCTACCTATCTCTATCTATCAATCTACCTACCTACCTATCTCTATCTATCAATCTACCTACTTACCTATCTGTATCTATCAATCTACCTACCTACCTATCTCTATCTATCTACCTACCTACCTACCTATCTCTATCAATCTACCTACCTACCTATCTCTATCTATCTACCTACCTACCTACCTATCTCTATCTATCAATCTACCTACCTACCTATCTGTATCTATCTATCTACCTACCTACCTATCTGTATCTATCTATCTACCTACCTACCTATCTGTATCTATCAATATACCTACCTACCTATCTCTATCTCTATCTATCAATCTACCTACCTACTTATCTGTATCTATCAATCTACCTACCTACCTATCTCTATCTATCTACCTACCTACCTACCTATCTGTATCTATCTATCTACCTACCTACCTATCTCTATCTATCTACCTACCTACCTACCTATCTGTATCTATCTATCTACCTACCTACATATCTGATCTATATATCTACCTACCTACCTATCTGTATCTACCTACCTACCTACCTACCTACCTATCTCTATCTATCTATCTATCTACCTACCTACCTATCTCTATCTATCAATCTACCTACCTACCTATCTGTATCTATCAATATACCTACCTACCTATCTCTATCTATCTATCTACCTACCTACCTATCTCTATCAATCTACCTACCTACCTATCTCTATCTATCTACCTACCTACCTATCTCTATCTATAAATCTACCTACCTACCTATCTGTATCTATCTATCTACCTACCTACCTATCTCTATCTATCTATCTACCTACCTACCTATCTCTATCTATCAATCTACATACCTACCTATCTGTATCTATCAATCTACCTACCTACCTATCTCTATCTATCAATCTACCTACCTACCTATCTCTATCTATCTATCCACCTACCTACCTATCTCTATCTATCAATCTACCTACCTACCTATCTGTATCTATCTATCTACCTACCTACTTATCTTTATCTATCAATCTACCTACCTACCTATCTGTATCTATCAATCTACCTACCTACCTATCTCTATCTATCTACCTACCTACCTACCTATCTGTATCTATCAATCTACCTACCTACCTATCTCTATCTATCTACCTACCTACCTACCTATCTCTATCAATCTACCTACCTACCTATCTCTATCTATCTACCTACCTACCTACCTATCTCTATCTATCAATCTACCTACCTACCTATCTTATCTATCTATCTACCTACCTACCTATCTGTATCTATCTATCTACCTACCTACCTATCTGTATCTATCTATCTACCTATCTACCTATCTCTATCTATCAATCTACCTACCTACCTACCTATCTCTATCTATCTACCTACCTACCTAACTATCTGTATCTATCTACCTACCTACCTACCTATCTCTATCAATCTACCTACCTACCTATCTCTATCTATCTACCTACCTACCTACCTACCTATCTCTATCTATCTACCTACCTACCTACCTACCTATCTGTATCTATCTATCTACCTACCTACCTATCTGTATCTATCTATCTACCTACCTACCTACCTATCTGTATCTATCTATCTACCTACCTACCTATCTGTATCTATCTACCTATCTACCTATCTCTATCTATCAATCTACCTTCCTACCTATCTCTATCTATCAATCTACCTACCTATCTATCTGTATATATCTATCTACCTACCTACCTATCTGTATCTATCAATCTACCTACCTACCTAACTCTATCTATCAATCTACCTACCTACCTATCTCTATCTACCTACCTACCTACATACCTACCTATCTCTTTCTATCTATCTACCTACCTACCTATCTCTATCTATCAATCTACCTACCTACCTATCTCTATCTATCAATCTACCTACCTACCTATCTCTATCTATGTATCTACCTACCTACCTATCTGTATCTATCAATCTACCTACCTACCTTTCTCTATCTATCTACCTACCCACCTACCTATCTCTATCTATCTATCTACCTACCTACCTATCTGTATCTATCAATCTACCTACCTACCTATCTGTATCTATCTATCTACATACCTACCTATCTCTATCTATCAATCTACCTACCTACCTATCTCTATCTATCTATCTACCTACCTACATATCTGTATCTATATATCTACCTACCTACCTATCTGTACCTATCTATCTACCTATCTACATATCTCTATCTATCAATCTACCTACCTACATATCTGTATCTATATATCTACCTACCTACCTATCTGTATCTATCTATCTACCTACCTACATATCTGTATCTATATATCTATCTACCTACCTATCTGTATCTATCTATCTACCTACCTACCTATCTCTATCTATCAATCTACCTACCTATCTGTATATATCTACCTACCTACCTACCTACCTATCTCTATCTATCTATCTACCTACCTACCTATCTCTATCTATCAATCTACCTACCTACCTATCTGTATCTATCAATATACCTACCTACCTATCTCTATCTCTATCTATCAATCTACCTACCTACCTATCTGTATCTATCAATCTACCTACCTACCTATCTCTATCTATCTACCTACCTACCTACCTATCTGTATCTATCTATCTACCTACCTACCTATCTCTATCTATCTACCTACCTACCTACCTATCTGTATCTATCTATCTACCTACCTACATATCTGATCTATATATCTACCTACCTACCTATCTGTATCTACCTACCTACCTACCTACCTATCTCTATCTATCTATCTATCTACCTACCTATCTCTATCTATCAATCTACCTACCTATCTATCTGTATCTATCAATATACCTACCTACCTATCTCTATCTATCTATCTACCTACCTACCTATCTCTATCAATCTACCTACCTACCTATCTCTATCTATCTACCTACCTACCTACCTACCTATCTCTATCTATAAATCTACCTACCTACCTATCTGTATCTATCTATCTACCTACCTACCTATCTCTATCTATCTATCTACCTACCTACCTACCTATCTCTATCTATCTATCTACCTACCTACCTATCTGTATCTATCAATCTACCTACCTACCTACCTATCTCTATCAATCTACCTACCTACCTACCTATCTCTATCAATCTACCTACCTACCTACCTATCTCTATCTATCTACCTACCTACCTATCTCTATCTATCTATCTACCTACCCACCTATCTGTATTTATCTATCTACCTACCTATCTCTATCTATCTATCTACCTACCTACCTATCTGTATCTATCAATCTACCTACCTACCTATCTCTATCTATCTATCTACCTACCTACATATCTGTATCTATATATCTACCTACCTACCTATCTCTATCTATCAATCTACCTACCTACCTATCTCTATCTATCAATCTACCTACCTACCTATCTGTATCTATCTATCTACCTAGCTACCTATCTCTATCTATCAATCTACCTACCTACCTATCTCTATCTATCTATCTACCTACCTACCTATCTCTATCTATCAATCTACGTACCTACCTACCTATCTGTATCTATCAATCTACCTACCTACCTATCTGTATCTATCTATCTACCTACCTACCTATCTCTATCTATCAATCTACCTACCTACCTATCTGTATCTATCTATCTACCTACCTACCTATCTGTATCTATCTATCTACCTACCTACCTATCTCTATCTATCTATCTACCTACCTACCTATCTCTATCTATCTATCTACCTACCTACCTATCTCTATCTATCAATCTACATACCTACCTATCTGTATCTATCAATCTACCTACCTACCTATCTCTATCTATCAATCTACCTACCTACCTATCTCTATCTATCTATCTACCTACCTACCTATCTCTATCTATCAATCTACCTACCTACCTATCTGTATCTATCTATCTACCTACCTACCTATCTCTATCTATCAATCTACCTACCTACCTATCTCTATCTATCTATCTATCTACCTACCTACCTATCCCTAACTATCAATCTACCTACCTACCTATCTGTATCTCTCAATCTACCTACCTACCTATCTCTATCTATCTACCTACCTACCTACCAATCTGTATCTATCAATCTACCTACCTACCTATCTCTATCTATCTACCTACCTACCTACCTATCTCTATCAATCTACCTACCTACCTATCTCTATCTATCTACCTACCTACCTACCTATCTCTATCTATCAATCTACCTACCTACCTATCTGTATCTATCTATCTACCTACCTACCTATCTGTATCTATCTATCTACCTACCTACCTATCTGTATCTATCTATCTACCTATCTACCTATCTCTATCTATCAATCTACCTACCTACCTATCTCTGTCTATCTACCTACCTACCTACCTATCTGTATCTATCTACCTACCTACCTACCTATCTCTATCAATCTACCTACCTACCTATCTCTATCTATCTACCTACCTACCTACCTATCTGTATCTATCTATCTACCTACCTACCTATCTGTATCTATCTATCTACCTACCTACCTATCTGTATCTATCTATCTACCTACCTACCTATCTGTATCTATCTACCTACCTACCTATCTCTATCTATCTATCTACCTACCTACCTATCTCTATCTATCTATCTATCTACCTACCTACCTATCTCTATCTATCTATCTATTTATCTATCTACCAACCTACCTATCTGTATCTATCTATCTACCTACCTACCTATCTGTATCTATCTATCTACCTACCTACCTATCTCTATCTATCTATCTACCTACCTACCTCTGTATCTATCAATCTACCTACCTACCTATCTCTATCTCTCTATCTATCTACCTAGCTACCTATCTCTATCTATCTATCTACCTACCTACCTATCTGTATCTATCAATCTACCTACCTTCCTATCTCTATCTATCTACCTACCTGCTTACCTATCTCTATCTATCAATCTACCTACCTACCTATCTGTATCTATCTATCTTCCTACCTACCTATCTCTATCTATCTACCTACCTACCTACCTATCTGTATCTATCAATCTACCTACCTACCTATCTCTATCTATCTACCTACCTACCTACCTATCTCTATCAATCTACCTACCTACCTATCTCTATCTATCTACCTACCTACCTACCTATCTGTATCTATCTATCTACCTACCTACCTATCTGTATCTATCTATCTACCTACCTACCTATCTGTATCTATCTATCTACCTACCTACCTATCTGTATCTATCTACCTACCTACCTATCTCTATCTATCTATCTATCTATCTACCTACCTATCTGTATCTATCTATCTACCTACCTACCTATCTGTATCTATCTATCTACCTACCTACCTATCTCTATCTATCAATCTACCTACCTACCTATCTGTATCTATCTATCTACCTACCTACCTATCTGTATCTATCTACCTACCTACCTACCTATCTCTATCTATCTATCTACCTACCTACCTCTCTATCTATCTATCTACCTACCTACCTATCTGTATCTATCAGTCTACCTACCTACCTATCTCTATCTATCAATCTAACTACCTACCTATCTCTATCTATCTATCTATCTACCTACCTATCTATCTCTATCTATCAATCTACCTACCTACCTATCTATATCTATCAATCTACCTACCTACCTATCTCTATCTATCAATCTACCTACCTACCTATCTGTATCTATCTATCTATCTACCTACCTACCTATCTCTATCTATCAATCTACCTACCTACCTATCTGTATCTATCTATCTATCTACCTACCTACCTATCTCTATCTATCAATCTACCTACCTACCTATCTCTATCTATCTATCTACCTACCTACCTATCTCTATCTATCAATCTACGTACCTACCTACCTATCTGTATCTATCAACCTACCTACCTACCTATCTGTATCTATCTATCTACCTACCTACCTATCTCTATCTATCAATCTACCTACCTACATATCTGTATCTATCTATCTACCTACCTACCTCTGTATCTATCAATCTACCTACCTACCTATCTCTATCTCTCTATCTATCTACCTACCTACCTATCTCTATCTATCTATCTACCTACCTACCTATCTGTATCTATCAATCTACCTACCTACCTACCAATCTCTATCTATCTACCTACCTGCCTACCTATCTCTATCTATCAATCTACCTACCTACCTATCTGTATCTACTATCTTCCTACCTACCTATCTCTATCTATCTACCTACCTACCTACCTACCTACCTATCTGTATCTATCAATCTACCTACCTACCTATCTCTATCTATCTACCTACCTACCTACCTATCTCTATCAATCTACCTACCTACCTATCTCTATCTATCTACCTACCTACCTACCTACCTATCTGTATCTATCTATCTACCTACCTACCTATCTGTATCTATCTATCTACCTACCTACCTATCTGTATCTATCTATCTACCTACCTACCTATCTCTATCTATCTATCTATCTACCTACCTATCTGTATCTATCTATCTACCTACCTACCTATCTGTATCTATCTATCTACCTACCTACCTATCTCTATCTATCTATCTACCTACCTACCTATCTCTATCAATCTACCTACCTACCTATCTCTATCTATCTACCTACCTACCTACCTACCTATCTCTATCTATAAATCTACCTACCTACCTATCTGTATCTATCTATCTACCTACCTACCTATCTCTATCTATCTATCTACCTACCTACCTACCTATCTCTATCTATCTATCTACCTACCTACCTATCTGTATCTATCAATCTACCTACCTACCTACCTATCTCTATCAATCTACCTACCTACCTACCTATCTCTATCTATCTACCTACCTACCTATCTCTATCTATCTATCTACCTACCCACCTATCTGTATTTATCTATCTACCTACCTATCTCTATCTATCTATCTACCTACCTACCTATCTGTATCTATCAATCTACCTACCTACCTATCTCTATCTATCTATCTACCTACCTACATATCTGTATCTATATATCTACCTACCTACCTATCTCTATCTATCAATCTACCTACCTACCTATCTCTATCTATCAATCTACCTACCTACCTATCTGTATCTATCTATCTACCTAGCTACCTATCTCTATCTATCAATCTACCTACCTACCTATCTCTATCTATCTATCTACCTACCTACCTATCTCTATCTATCAATCTACGTACCTACCTACCTATCTGTATCTATCAATCTACCTACCTACCTATCTGTATCTATCTATCTACCTACCTACCTATCTCTATCTATCAATCTACATACCTACCTATCTGTATCTATCAATCTACCTACCTACCTATCTCTATCTATCAATCTACCTACCTACCTATCTCTATCTATCTATCTACCTACCTACCTATCTCTATCTATCAATCTACCTACCTACCTATCTGTATCTATCTATCTACCTACCTACCTATCTCTATCTATCAATCTACCTACCTACCTATCTCTATCTATCTATCTATCTATCTATCTATCTATCTATCTATCTATCTATCTATCTACCTACCTACCTATCCCTAACTATCAATCTACCTACCTACCTATCTGTATCTATCAATCTACCTACCTACCTATCTCTATCTATCTACCTACCTACCTACCTATCTGTATCTATCAATCTACCTACCTACCTATCTCTATCTATCTACCTACCTACCTACCTATCTCTATCAATGTACCTACCTACCTATCTCTATCTATCTACCTACCTACCTACCTATCTCTATCTATCAATCTACCTACCTACCTATCTGAATCTATCTATCTACCTACCTACCTATCTGTATCTATCTATCTACCTACCTACCTATCTGTATCTATCTATCTACCTATCTACCTATCTCTATCTATCAATCTACCTACCTACCTATCTCTGTCTATCTACCTACCTACCTACCTATCTGTATCTATCTACCTACCTACCTACCTACCTACCTATCTGTATCTATCTATCTACATACCTACCTATCTCTATCTATCAATCTACCTACCTACCTATCTCTATCTATCTATCTACCTACCTACATATCTGTATCTATATATCTACCTACCTACCTATCTGTACCTATCTATCTACCTATCTACATATCTCTATCTATCAATCTACCTACCTACATATCTGTATCTATATATCTACCTACCTACCTATCTGTATCTATCTATCTACCTACCTACATATCTGTATCTATATATCTATCTACCTACCTATCTGTATCTATCTATCTACCTACCTACCTATCTCTATCTATCAATCTACCTACCTATCTGTATCTATCTACCTACCTACCTACCTACCTATCTCTATCTATCTATCTACCTACCTACCTATCTCTATCTATCAATCTACCTACCTACCTATCTGTATCTATCAATATACCTACCTACCTATCTCTATCTCTATCTATCAATCTACCTACCTACCTATCTGTATCTATCAATCTACCTACCTACCTATCTCTATCTATCTACCTACCTACCTACCTATCTGTATCTATCTATCTACCTACCTACCTATCTCTATCTATCTACCTACCTACCTACCTATCTGTATCTATCTATCTACCTACCTACATATCTGATCTATATATCTACCTACCTACCTATCTGTATCTACCTACCTACCTACCTACCTATCTCTATCTATCTATCTACCTACCTACCTATCTCTATCTATCAATCTACCTACCTATCTATCTGTATCTATCAATATACCTACCTACCTATCTCTATCTATCTATCTACCTACCTACCTATCTCTATCAATCTACCTACCTACCTATCTCTATCTATCTACCTACCTACCTACCTACCTATCTCTATATATAAATCTACCTACCTACCTATCTGTGTCTATCTATCTACCTACCTACCTATCTCTATCTATCTATCTACCTACCTACCTACCTATCTCTATCTATCTACCTACCTACCTACCTATCTGTATCTATCAATCTACCTACCTACCTACCTATCTCTATCAATCTACCTACCTACCTACCTATCTCTATCTATCTACCTACCTACCTATCTCTATCTATCTATCTACCTACCCACCTATCTGTATTTATCTATCTACCTACCTATCTCTATCTATCTATCTACCTACCTACCTATCTGTATCTATCAATCTACCTACCTACCTATCTCTATCTATCTATCTACCTACCTACATATCTGTATCTATATATCTACCTACCTACCTATCTCTATCTATCAATCTACCTACCTACCTATCTCTATCTATCAATCTACCTACCTACCTATCTGTATCTATCTATCTACCTAGCTACCTATCTCTATCTATCAATCTACCTACCTACCTATCTCTATCTATCTATCTACCTACCTACCTATCTCTATCTATCAATCTACGTACCTACCTACCTATCTGTATCTATCAATCTACCTACCTACCTATCTGTATCTATCTATCTACCTACCTACCTATCTCTATCTATCAATCTACATACCTACCTATCTGTATCTATCAATCTACCTACCTACCTATCTCTATCTATCAATCTACCTACCTACCTATCTCTATCTATCTATCTACCTACCTACCTATCTCTATCTATCAATCTACCTACCTACCTATCTGTATCTATCTATCTACCTACCTACCTATCTCTATCTATCAATCTACCTACCTACCTATCTCTATCTATCTATCTATCTATCTATCTATCTACCTACCTACCTATCCCTAACTATCAATCTACCTACCTACCTATCTGTATCTATCAATCTACCTACCTACCTATCTCTATCTATCTACCTACCTACCTACCTATCTGTATCTATCAATCTACCTACCTACCTATCTCTATCTATCTACCTACCTACCTACCTATCTCTATCAATGTACCTACCTACCTATCTCTATCTATCTACCTACCTACCTACCTATCTCTATCTATCAATCTACCTACCTACCTATCTGAATCTATCTATCTACCTACCTACCTATCTGTATCTATCTATCTACCTACCTACCTATCTGTATCTATCTATCTACCTATCTACCTATCTCTATCTATCAATCTACCTACCTACCTATCTCTGTCTATCTACCTACCTACCTACCTATCTGTATCTATCTACCTACCTACCTACCTATCTGTATCTATCTATCTACATACCTACCTATCTCTATCTATCAATCTACCTACCTACCTATCTCTATCTATCTATCTACCTACCTACATATCTGTATCTATATATCTACCTACCTACCTATCTGTACCTATCTATCTACCTATCTACATATCTCTATCTATCAATCTACCTACCTACATATCTGTATCTATATATCTACCTACCTACCTATCTGTATCTATCTATCTACCTACCTACATATCTGTATCTATATATCTATCTACCTACCTATCTGTATCTATCTATCTACCTACCTACCTATCTCTATCTATCAATCTACCTACCTATCTGTATCTATCTACCTACCTACCTACCTACCTATCTCTATCTATCTATCTACCTACCTACCTATCTCTATCTATCAATCTACCTACCTACCTATCTGTATCTATCAATATACCTACCTACCTAGCTCTATCTCTATCTATCAATCTACCTACCTACCTAGATGTATCTATCAATCTACCTACCTACCTATCTCTATCTATCTACCTACCTACCTACCTATCTGTATCTATCTATCTACCTACCTACCTATCTCTATCTATCTACCTACCTACCTACCTACCTATCTGTATCTATCTATCTACCTACCTACATATCTGATCTATATATCTACCTACCTACCTATCTGTATCTACCTACCTACCTACCTACCTACCTATCTCTATCTATCTATCTACCTACCTACCTATCTCTATCTATCAATCTACCTACCTATCTATCTGTATCTATCAATATACCTACCTACCTATCTCTATCTATCTATCTACCTACCTACCTATCTCTATCAATCTACCTACCTACCTATCTCTATCTATCTACCTACCTACCTACCTACCTATCTCTATATATAAATCTACCTACCTACCTATCTGTATCTATCTATCTACCTACCTACCTATCTCTATCTATCTATCTACCTACCTACCTACCTATCTCTATCTATCTACCTACCTACCTACCTATCTGTATCTATCAATCTACCTACCTACCTACCTATCTCTATCAATCTACCTACCTACCTACCTATCTCTATCTATCTACCTACCTACCTATCTCTATCTATCTATCTACCTACCCACCTATCTGTATTTATCTATCTACCTACCTATCTCTATCTATCTATCTACCTACATACCTATCTGTATCTATCAATCTACCTACCTACCTATCTCTATCTATCTATCTACCTACCTACATATCTGTATCTATATATCTACCTACCTACCTATCTCTATCTATCAATCTACCTACCTACCTATCTCTATCTATCAATCTACCTACCTACCTATCTGTATCTATCTATCTACCTAGCTACCTATCTCTATCTATCAATCTACCTACCTACCTATCTCTATCTATCTATCTACCTACCTACCTATCTCTATCTATCAATCTACGTACCTACCTACCTATCTGTATCTATCAATCTACCTACCTACCTATCTGTATCTATCTATCTACCTACCTACCTATCTCTATCTATCAATCTACATACCTACCTATCTGTATCTATCAATCTACCTACCTACCTATCTCTATCTATCAATCTACCTACCTACCTATCTCTATCTATCTATCTACCTACCTACCTATCTCTATCTATCAATCTACCTACCTACCTATCTGTATCTATCTATCTACCTACCTACCTATCTCTATCTATCAATCTACCTACCTACCTATCTCTATCTATCTATCTATCTATCTACCTACCTACCTATCCCTAACTATCAATCTACCTACCTACCTATCTGTATCTATCAATCTACCTACCTACCTATCTCTATCTATCTACCTACCTACCTACCTATCTGTATCTATCAATCTACCTACCTACCTATCTCTATCTATCTACCTACCTACCTACCTATCTCTATCTATCAATCTACCTACCTACCTATCTGTATCTATCTATCTACCTACCTACCTATCTGTATCTATCTATCTACCTACCTACCTATCTGTATCTATCTATCTACCTATCTACCTATCTCTATCTATCAATCTACCTACCTACCTATCTCTGTCTATCTACCTACCTACCTACCTATCTGTATCTATCTACCTACCTACCTACCTGTATTTATCTATCTACCTACCTATCTGTATCTATCTACCTACCTACCTACCTATCTGTATCAATCTACCTACCTACCTATCTCTATCTATCTATCTATCTACCTACCTACCTATCTCTATCTATCTATCTACCTACCTACCTATCTGTATCTATCAATCTACCTACCTACCTATCTCTATCTATCTATCTACCTACCTACCTATCTCTATCTATCTATCTATCTACCTACCTACCTATCTCTATCTATCAATCTACCTACCTACCTATCTGTATCTATCTATCTACCTACCTACCTATTTCTATCTATCTACCTACCTACCTACCTACCTATCTCTATCTATCAATCTACCTACCTACCTATCTGTATCTATCTATCTACCTATCTACCTATCTGTATCTATCTATCTACCTACCTACCTATCTGTATCTATCTATCTACCTATCTACCTATCTCTATCTATCAATCTACCTACCTACCTATCTCTATCTATCTACCTACCTACCTACCTACCTACCTATATGTATCTATCTACCTACCTACCTACCTATCTCTATCAATCTACCTACCTACCTATCTCTATCTATCTACCTACCTACCTATCTGTATCTATCTATCTACCTACCTACCTATCTGTATCTATCTATCTACCTACCTACCTATCTGTATCTATCTATCTACCTACCTACCTATCTGTATCTATCTACCTACCTACCTATCTCTATCTATCTATCTACCTACCTACCTATCTCTATCTATCTATCTACCTACCTACCTATCTCTATCTATCTATCTATTTATCTATCTACCAACCTACCTATCTGTATCTATCTATCTACCTACCTACCTATCTGTATCTATCTATCTACCTACCTACCTATCTCTATCTATCAATCTACCTACCTACATATCTGTATCTATCTATCTACCTACCTACCTCTGTATCTATCAATCTACCTACCTACCTATCTCTATCTCTCTATCTATCTACCTACCTACCTATCTCTATCTATCTATCTACCTACCTACCTATCTGTATCTATCAATCTACCTACCTACCTATCTCTATCTATCTACCTACCTGCCTACCTATCTCTATCTATCAATCTACCTACCTACCTATCTGTATCTATCTATCTTCCTACCTACCTATCTCTATCTATCTACCTACCTACCTACCTACCTATCTGTATCTATCAATCTACCTACCTACCTATCTCTATCTATCTACCTACCTACCTACCTATCTGTATCTATCTATCTACCTACCTACCTATCTGTATCTATCTATCTACCTACCTACCTATCTGTATCTATCTATCTACCTACCTACCTATCTGTATCTATCTACCTACCTACCTATCTCTATCTATCTATCTACCTACCTACCTATCTCTATCTATCTATCTACCTACCTACCTATCTCTATCTATCTATCTATTTATCTATCTACCAACCTATCTATCTGTATCTATCTATCTACCTACCTACCTATCTGTATCTATCTATCTACCTACCTACCTATCTCTATCTATCAATCTACCTACCTACATATCTGTATCTATCTATCTACCTACCTACCTCTGTATCTATCAATCTACCTACCTACCTATCTCTATCTCTCTATCTATCTACCTACCTACCTATCTCTATCTATCTATCTACCTACCTACCTATCTGTATCTATCAATCTACCTACCTACCTATCTCTATCTATCTACCTACCTGCCTACCTATCTCTATCTATCAATCTACCTACCTACCTATCTGTATCTATCTATCTTCCTACCTACCTATCTCTATCTATCTATCTACCTACCTACCTACCTATCTGTATCTATCAATCTACCTACCTACCTATCTCTATCTATCTATCTACCTACCTACATATCTGTATCTATATATCTACCTACCTACCTATCTCTATCTATCAATCTACCTACCTACCTATCTCTATCTATCAATCTACCTACCTACCTATCTGTATCTATCTATCTACCTAGCTACCTATCTCTATCTATCAATCTACCTACCTACCTATCTCTATCTATCTATCTACCTACCTACCTATCTCTATCTATCAATCTACGTACCTACCTACCTATCTGTATCTATCAATCTACCTACCTACCTATCTGTATCTATCTATCTACCTACCTACCTATCTCTATCTATCAATCTACATACCTACCTATCTGTATCTATCAATCTACCTACCTACCTATCTCTATCTATCAATCTACCTACCTACCTATCTCTATCTATCTATCTACCTACCTACCTATCTCTATCTATCAATCTACCTACCTACCTATCTGTATCTATCTATCTACCTACCTACCTATCTCTATCTATCAATCTACCTACCTACCTATCTCTATCTATCTATCTATCTATCTATCTATCTATCTATCTATCTACCTACCTACCTATCCCTAACTATCAATCTACCTACCTACCTATCTGTATCTATCAATCTACCTACCTACCTATCTCTATCTATCTACCTACCTACCTACCTATCTGTATCTATCAATCTACCTACCTACCTATCTCTATCTATCTACCTACCTACCTACCTATCTCTATCAATCTACCTACCTACCTATCTCTATCTATCTACCTACCTACCTACCTATCTCTATCTATCAATCTACCTACCTACCTATCTGTATCTATCTATCTACCTACCTACCTATCTGTATCTATCTATCTACCTACCTACCTATCTGTATCTATCTATCTACCTATCTACCTATCTCTATCTATCAATCTACCTACCTACCTATCTCTGTCTATCTACCTACCTACCTACCTATCTGTATCTATCTACCTACCTACCTACCTGTATTTATCTATCTACCTACCTATCTGTATCTATCTACCTACCTACCTACCTATCTGTATCAATCTACCTACCTACCTATCTCTATCTATCTATCTATCTACCTACCTACCTATCTCTATCTATCTATCTACCTACCTACCTATCTGTATCTATCAATCTACCTACCTACCTATCTCTATCTATCTATCTACCTACCTACCTATCTCTATCTATCTATCTATCTACCTACCTACCTATCTCTATCTATCAATCTACCTACCTACCTATCTGTATCTATCTATCTACCTACCTACCTATTTCTATCTATCTACCTACCTACCTACCTACCTATCTCTATCTATCAATCTACCTACCTACCTATCTGTATCTATCTATCTACCTATCTACCTATCTGTATCTATCTATCTACCTACCTACCTATCTGTATCTATCTATCTACCTATCTACCTATCTCTATCTATCAATCTACCTACCTACCTATCTCTATCTACCTACCTACCTACCTACCTACCTATCTGTATCTATCTACCTACCTACCTACCTATCTCTATCAATCTACCTACCTACCTATCTCTATCTATCTACCTACCTACCTACCTATCTGTATCTATCTATCTACCTACCTACCTATCTGTATCTATCTATCTACCTACCTACCTATCTGTATCTATCTATCTACCTACCTACCTATCTGTATCTATCTACCTACCTACCTATCTCTATCTATCTATCTACCTACCTACCTATCTCTATCTATCTATCTACCTACCTACCTATCTCTATCTATCTATCTATTTATCTATCTACCAACCTACCTATCTGTATCTATCTATCTACCTACCTACCTATCTGTATCTATCTATCTACCTACCTACCTATCTCTATCTATCAATCTACCTACCTACATATCTGTATCTATCTATCTACCTACCTACCTCTGTATCTATCAATCTACCTACCTACCTATCTCTATCTCTCTATCTATCTACCTACCTACCTATCTCTATCTATCTATCTACCTACCTACCTATCTGTATCTATCAATCTACCTACCTACCTATCTCTATCTATCTACCTACCTGCCTACCTATCTCTATCTATCAATCTACCTACCTACCTATCTGTATCTATCAATCTACCTACCTACCTATCTCTATCTATCTACCTACCTACCTACCTATCTCTATCAATCTACCTACCTACCTATCTCTATCTATCTACCTACCTACCTACCTACCTATCTGTATCTATCTATCTACCTACCTACCTATCTGTATCTATCTATCTACCTACCTACCTATCTGTATCTATCTATCTACCTACCTACCTATCTCTATCTATCTATCTATCTACCTACCTATCTGTATCTATCTATCTACCTACCTACCTATCTGTATCTATCTATCTACCTACCTACCTATTTCTATCTATCAATCTACCTACCTACCTATCTGTATCTATCTATCTACCTACCTACCTATCTGTATCTATCTACCTACCTACCTACCTACCTATCTCTATCTATCTATCTACCTACCTACCTCTCTATCTATCTATCTACCTACCTACCTATCTGTATCTATATATCTACCTACCTACCTATCTGTATCTATCAATCTACCTACCTACCTATCTCTATCTATCAATCTAACTACCTACCTATCTCTATCTATCTATCTACCTACCTATCTATCTCTATCTATCAATCTACCTACCTACCTATCTATATCTATCAATCTACCTACCTACCTATCTCTATCTATCAATCTACCTACCTACCTATCTGTATCTATCTATCTATCTACCTACCTACCTATCTCTATCTATCAATCTACCTACCTACCTATCTCTATCTATCTATCTACCTACCTACCTATCTCTATCTATCAATCTACGTACCTACCTACCTATCTGTATCTATCAACCTACCTATCTGTATCTATCTATCTACCTACCTACCTATCTCTATCTATCAATCTACCTACCTACCTATCTGTATCTATCTATCTACCTACCCACCTATCTGTATTTATCTATCTACCTACCTATCTGTATCTATCTACCTACCTACCTACCTATCTGTATCAATCTACCTACCTACCTATCTCTATCTATCTATCTATCTACCTACCTACCTATCTCTATCTATCTATCTACCTACCTACCTATCTGTATCTATCAATCTACCTACCTACCTATCTCTATCTATCTATCTACCTACCTACCTATCTCTATCTATCTATCTATCTACCTACCTACCTATCTCTATCTATCAATCTACCTACCTACCTATCTGTATCTATCTATCTACCTACCTACCTATCTGTATCTATCTATCTACCTACCTACCTATCTGTATCTATCTATCTACCTACCTACCTATCTGTATCTATCTATCTACCTATCTACCTATCTCTATCTATCAATCTACCTACCTACCTATCTCTATCTATCTACCTACCTACCTACCTATCTGTATCTATCTACCTACCTACATACCTATCTCTATCAATCTACCTACCTACCTACCTATCTGTATCTATCTACCTACCTACCTACCTATCTGTATCTATCTACCTACCTACCTACCTATCTCTATCAATCTACCTACCTACCTATCTCTATCTATCTACCTACCTACCTATCTGTATCTATCTATCTACCTACCTACCTATCTGTATCTATCTATCTACCTACCTACCTATCTGTATCTATCTACCTACCTACCTATCTCTATCTATCTATCTACCTACCTACCTATCTCTATCTATCTATCTACCTACCTACCTATCTCTATCTATCTATCTATTTATCTATCTACCAACCTACCTATCTGTATCTATCTATCTACCTACCTACCTATCTGTATCTATCTATCTACCTACCTACCTATCTGGATCTATCTATCTACCTACCTACCTATCTGTATCTATCAATCTACCTACCTACCTATCTCTATCTATCTACCTACCTACCTACCTATCTCTATCAATCTACCTACCTACCTATCTCTATCTATCTACCTACCTACCTACCTATCTCTATCTATCAATCTACCTACCTACCTATCTGTATCTATCTATCTACCTACCTACCTATCTGTATCTATCAATCTACCTACCTACCTATCTGTATCTATCCATCTACCTACCTACCTATCTGTATCTATCTATCTACCTACCTACCTATCTCTATCTATCAATCTACCTACCTACCTATCTGTATCTATCTATCTACCTACCTACCTCTCTATCTATCTATCTACCTACCTACCTATCTGTATCTATATATCTACCTACCTACCTATCTGTATCTATCAATCTACCTACCTACCTATCTCTATCTATCAATCTAACTACCTACCTATCTCTATCTATCTATCTACCTACCTATCTATCTCTATCTATCAATCTACCTACCTACCTATCTATATCTATCAATCTATCTACCTACCTATCTCTATCTATCAATCTACCTACCTACCTATCTGTATCTATCTATCTATCTACCTACCTACCTATCTCTATCTATCAATCTACCTACCTACCTATCTCTATCTATCTATCTACCTACCTACCTATCTCTATCTATCAATCTACGTACCTACCTACCTATCTGTATCTATCAACCTACCTACCTACCTATCTGTATCTATCTATCTACCTACCTACCTATCTCTATCTATCAATCTACCTACCTACCTATCTGTATCTATCTATCTACCTACCCACCTATCTGTATTTATCTATCTACCTACCTATCTGTATCTATCTACCTACCTACCTACCTATCTGTATCAATCTACCTACCTACCTATCTCTATCTATCTATCTATCTACCTACCTACCTATCTCTATCTATCTATCTACCTACCTACCTATCTGTATCTATCAATCTACCTACCTACCTATCTCTATCTATCTATCTACCTACCTACCTATCTCTATCTATCTATCTATCTACCTACCTACCTATCTCTATCTATCAATCTACCTACATACCTATCTGTATCTATCTATCTACCTACCTACCTATTTCTATCTATCTACCTACCTACCTACCTACCTATCTCTATCTATCAATCTACCTACCTACCTATCTGTATCTATCTATCTACCTATCTACCTATCTGTATCTATCTATCTACCTACCTACCTATCTGTATCTATCTATCTACCTATCTACCTATCTCTATCTATCAATCTACCTACCTACCTATCTCTATCTATCTACCTACCTACCTACCTACCTACCTATCTGTATCTATCTACCTACCTACCTACCTATCTCTATCAATCTACCTACCTACCTATCTCTATCTATCTACCTACCTACCTACCTACCTATCTGTATCTATCTATCTACCTACCTACCTATCTGTATCTATCTATCTACCTACCTACCTATCTGTATCTATCTATCTACCTACCTACCTATTTGTATCTATCTACCTACCTACCTATCTCTATCTATCTATCTACCTACCTACCTATCTCTATCTATCTATCTACCTACCTACCTATCTCTATCTATCTATCTATTTATCTATCTACCAACCTACCTATCTGTATCTATCTATCTACCTACCTACCTATCTGTATCTATCTATCTACCTACCTACCTATCTGTATCTATCAATCTACCTACCTACCTATCTCTATCTCTCTATCTATCTACCTACCTACCTATCTCTATCTATCTATCTACCTACCTACCTACCTATCTGTATCTATCAATCTACCTACCTACCTATCTCTATCTATCTACCTACCTACCTACCTATCTCTATCAATCTACCTACCTACCTATCTCTATCTATCTACCTACCTACCTACCTACCTATCTGTATCTATCTATCTACCTACCTACCTATCTGTATCTATCTATCTACCTACCTACCTATCTGTATCTATCTATCTACCTACCTACCTATCTCTATCTATCTATCTATCTACCTACCTATCTGTATCTATCTATCTACCTACCTACCTATCTGTATCTATCTATCTACCTACCTACCTATCTCTATCTATCAATCTACCTACCTACCTATCTGTATCTATCTATCTACCTACCTACCTATCTGTATCTATCTACCTACCTACCTACCTACCTATCTCTATCTATCTATCTACCTACCTACCTCTCTATCTATCTATCTACCTACCTACCTATCTGTATCTATCAATCTACCTACCTACCTATCTCTATCTATCAATCTAACTACCTACCTATCTCTATCTATCTATCTACCTACCTATCTATCTCTATCTATCAATCTACCTACCTACCTATCTATATCTATCAATCTACCTACCTACCTATCTCTATCTATCAATCTACCTACCTACCTATCTGTATCTATCTATCTATCTACCTACCTACCTATCTCTATCTATCAATCTACCTACCTACCTATCTCTATCTATCTATCTACCTACCTACCTATCTCTATCTATCAATCTACGTACCTACCTACCTATCTGTATCTATCAACCTACCTACCTACCTATCTGTATCTATCTATCTACCTACCTACCTATCTGTATCTATCTATCTACCTACCTATCTGTATCTATCTACCTACCTACCTATCTCTATCTATCTATCTACCTACCTACCTATCTCTATCTATCTATCTACCTACCTACCTATGTCTATCTATCTATCTATTTATCTATCTACCAACCTACCTATCTGTATCTATCTATCTACCTACCTACCTATCTGTATCTATCTATCTACCTACCTACCTATCTGTATCTATCTATCTACCTACCTACCTATCTGGATCTATCTATCTACCTACCTACCTATCTGTATCTATCAATCTACCTACCTACCTATCTCTATCTATCTACCTACCTACCTACCTATCTCTATCAATCTACCTACCTACCTATCTCTATCTATCTACCTACCTACCTACCTATCTCTATCTATCAATCTACCTACCTACCTATCTGTATCTATCTATCTACCTACCTACCTATCTGTATCTATCTATCTACCTACCTACCTATCTGTATCTATCAATCTACCTACCTACCTATCTGTATCTATCTATCTACCTACCTACCTATCTGTATCTATCTATCTACCTACCTACCTATCTCTATCTATCAATCTACCTACCTACCTATCTGTATCTATCTATCTACCTACCTACCTATCTGTATCTATCTACCTACCTACCTATCTCTATCTATCTATCTACCTACCTACCTCTCTATCTATCTATCTACCTACCTACCTATCTGTATCTATATATCTACCTACCTACCTATCTGTATCTATCAATCTACCTACCTACCTATCTCTATCTATCAATCTAACTACCTACCTATCTCTATCTATCTATCTACCTACCTATCTATCTCTATCTATCAATCTACCTACCTACCTATCTATATCTATCAATCTACCTACCTACCTATCTCTATCTATCAATCTACCTACCTACCTATCTGTATCTATCTATCTATCTACCTACCTACCTATCTCTATCTATCAATCTACCTACCTACCTATCTCTATCTATCTATCTACCTACCTACCTATCTCTATCTATCAATCTACGTACCTACCTACCTATCTGTATCTATCAACCTACCTACCTACCTATCTGTATCTATCTATCTACCTACCTACCTATCTCTATCTATCAATCTACCTACCTACCTATCTGTATCTATCTATCTACCTACCCACCTATCTGTATTTATCTATCTACCTACCTATCTGTATCTATCTACCTACCTACCTACCTATCTGTATCAATCTACCTACCTACCTATCTCTATCTATCTATCTATCTACCTACCTACCTATCTCTATCTATCTATCTACCTACCTACCTATCTGTATCTATCAATCTACCTACCTACCTATCTCTATCTATCTATCTACCTACCTACCTATCTCTATCTATCTATCTATCTACCTACCTACCTATCTCTATCTATCAATCTACCTACATACCTATCTGTATCTATCTATCTACCTACCTACCTATTTCTATCTATCTACCTACCTACCTACCTACCTATCTCTATCTATCAATCTACCTACCTACCTATCTGTATCTATCTATCTACCTATCTACCTATCTGTATCTATCTATCTACCTACCTACCTATCTGTATCTATCTATCTACCTATCTACCTATCTCTATGTATCAATCTACCTACCTACCTATCTCTATCTATCTACCTACCTACCTACCTACCTACCTATCTGTATCTATCTACCTACCTACCTACCTATCTCTATCAATCTACCTACCTACCTATCTCTATCTATCTACCTACCTACCTATCTGTATCTATCTATCTACCTACCTACCTATCTGTATCTATCTATCTACCTACCTACCTATCTGTATCTATCTATCTACCTACCTACCTATTTGTATCTATCTACCTACCTACCTATCTCTATCTATCTACCTACCTACCTATCTCTATCTATCTATCTACCTACCTACCTATCTCTATCTATCTATCTATTTATCTATCTACCAACCTACCTATCTGTATCTATCTATCTACCAATCTACCTATCTGTATCTATCTATCTACCTACCTACCTATCTCTATCTATCAATCTACCTACCTACATATCTGTATCTATCTATCTACCTACCTACCTCTGTATCTATCAATCTACCTACCTACCTATCTCTATCTCTCTATCTATCTACCTACCTACCTATCTCTATCTATCTATCTACCTACCTACCTATCTGTATCTATCAATCTACCTACCTACCTATCTCTATCTATCTACCTACCTGCCTACCTATCTCTATCTATCAATCTACCTACCTACCTATCTGTATCTATCTATCTTCCTACCTACCTATCTCTATCTATCTACCTACCTACCTACCTACCTATCTGTATCTATCAATCTACCTACCTACCTATCTCTATCTATCTACCTACCTACCTACCTATCTCTATCAATCTACCTACCTACCTATCTCTATCTATCTACCTACCTACCTACCTACCTATCTGTATCTATCTATCTACCTACCTACCTATCTGTATCTATCTATCTACCTACCTACCTATCTGTATCTATCTATCTACCTACCTACCTATCTCTATCTATCTATCTATCTACCTACCTATCTGTATCTATCTATCTACCTACCTACCTATCTGTATCTATCTATCTACCTACCTACCTATCTCTATCTATCAATCTACCTACCTACCTATCTGTATCTATCTATCTACCTACCTACCTATCTGTATCTATCTACCTACCTACCTACCTACCTATCTCTATCTATCTATCTACCTACCTACCTCTCTATCTATCTATCTACCTACCTACCTATCTGTATCTATATATCTACCTACCTACCTATCTGTATCTATCAATCTACCTACCTACCTATCTCTATCTATCAATCTAACTACCTACCTATCTCTATCTATCTATCTACCTACCTATCTATCTCTATCTATCAATCTACCTACCTACCTATCTATATCTATCAATCTACCTACCTACCTATCTCTATCTATCAATCTACCTACCTACCTATCTGTATCTATCTATCTATCTACCTACCTACCTATCTCTATCTATCAATCTACCTACCTACCTATCTCTATCTATCTATCTACCTACCTACCTATCTCTATCTATCAATCTACGTACCTACCTACCTATCTGTATCTATCAACCTACCTACCTACCTATCTGTATCTATCTATCTACCTACCTTCCTATCTCTATCTATCAATCTACCTACCTACCTATCTGTATCTATCTATCTACCTACCCACCTATCTGTATTTATCTATCTACCTACCTATCTGTATCTATCTACCTACCTACCTACCTATCTGTATCAATCTACCTACCTACCTATCTCTATCTATCTATCTATCTACCTACCTACCTATCTCTATCTATCTATCTACCTACCTACCTATCTGTATCTATCAATCTACCTACCTACCTATCTCTATCTATCAATCTACCTACCTACCTATCTGTATCTATCTATCTACCTACCTAAATATCTGTATCTATCTATCTACCTACCTACCTATCTGTATCTATCTATCTACCTACCTACCTATCTGTATCTATCTATCTACCTATCTACCTATCTCTATCTATCAATCTACCTACCTACCTATCTCTATCTATCTACCTACCTACCTACCTATCTGTATCTATCTACCTACCTACATACCTATCTCTATCAATCTACCTACCTACCTACCTATCTCTATCTATCTACCTACCTACCTACCTATCTGTATCTATCTACCTACCTACCTACCTATCTCTATCAATCTACCTACCTACCTATCTCTATCTATCTACCTACCTACCTATCTGTATCTATCTATCTACCTACCTACCTATCTGTATCTATCTATCTACCTACCTACCTATCTGTATCTATCTACCTACCTACCTATCTCTATCTATCTATCTACCTACCTACCTATCTCTATCTATCTATCTACCTACCTACCTATCTCTATCTATCTATCTATTTATCTATCTACCAACCTACCTATCTGTATCTATCTATCTACCTACCTACCTATCTGTATCTATCTATCTACCTACCTACCTATCTGGTTCTATCTATCTATCTACCTACCTACCTATCTGTATCTATCAATCTACCTACCTACCTATCTCTATCTATCTACCTACCTACCTACCTATCTCTATCAATCTACCTACCTACCTATCTCTATCTATCTACCTACCTACCTACCTATCTCTATCTATCAATCTACCTACCTACCTATCTGTATCTATCTATCTACCTACCTACCTATCTGTATCTATCTATCTACCTACCTACCTATCTGTATCTATCTATCTACCTATCTACCTATCTCTATCTATCAATCTACCTACCTACCTATCTCTATCTATCTACCTACCTACCTACCTACCTATCTGTATCTATCTACCTACCTACCTACCTATCTCTATCAATCTACCTACCTACCTATCTCTATCTATCTACCTACCTACCTACCTACCTATCTGTATCTATCTATCTACCTACCTACCTATCTGTATCTATCTATCTACCTACCTACCTATCTGTATCTATCTACCTACCTACCTATCTCTATCTATCTATCTACCTACCTACCTATCTCTATCTATCTATCTACCTACCTACCTATCTCTATCTATCTATCTATTTATCTATCTACCTACCTACCTATCTGTATCTATCTATCTACCTACCTACCTATCTGTATCTATCTATCTACCTACCTACCTATCTCTATCTATCAATCTACCTACCTACCTATCTGTATCTATCTATCTACCTACCTACCTCTGTATCTATCAATCTACCTACCTACCTATCTCTATCTCTCTATCTATCTATCTACCTACCTACCTATCTGTATCTATCAATCTACCTACCTACCTATCTCTATCTATCTACCTACCTGCCTACCTATCTCTATCTATCAATCTACCTACCTACCTATCTGTATCTATCTATCTTCCTACCTACCTATCTCTATCTATCTACCTACCTACCTACCTATCTGTATCTATCAATCTACCTACCTACCGATCTCTATCTATCTACCTACCTACCTACCTATCTCTATCAATCTACCTACCTACCTATCTCTATCTATCTACCTACCTACCTACCTATCTGTATCTATCTATCTACCTACCTACCTATCTGTATCTATCTATCTACCTACCTACCTATCTGTATCTATCTATCTACCTACCTACCTATCTCTATCTATCTATCTACCTACCTACCTATCTCTATCTATCTATCTACCTACCTACCTATCTCTATCTATCTATCTATTTATCTATCTACCAACCTACCTATCTGTATCTATCTATCTACCTACCTACCTATCTGTATCTATCTATCTACCTACCTACCTATCTGGATCTATCTATCTACCTACCTACCTATCTGTATCTATCAATCTACCTACCTACCTATCTCTATCTACCTACCTACCTACCTACCTATCTCTATCAATCTAACTACCTACCTATCTCTATCTATCTACCTACCTACCTACCTATCTCTATCTATCAATCTACCCACCTACCTATCTGTATCTATCTATCTACCTACCTACCTATCTATATCTATCTATCTACCTACCTACCTATCTGTATCTATCTATCTACCTATCTACCTATCTCTATCTATCAATCTACCTACCTACCTATCTCTATCTATCTACCTACCTACCTACCTACCTATCTGTATCTATCTACCTACCTACCTACCTATCTCTATCAATCTACCTACCTACCTATCTCTATCTATCTACCTACCTACCTACCTACCTACCTATCTGTATCTATCTATCTACCTACCTACCTACCTATCTGTATCTATCTATCTACCTACCTACCTATCTGTATCTATCTATCTACCTACCTACCTATCTGTATCTATCAATCTACCTACCTACCTATCTCTATATATCTATCTACCTACCTACCTATCTCTATCTATCTATCTATCTACCTACCTACCTATCTCTATCTATCAATCTACCTACCTACCTATCTGTATCTATCTATCTACCTACCTACCTATCTGTATCTATCTATCTACCTACCTACCTATCTGTATCTATCTATCTACCTACCTACCTATCTGTATCTATCTATCTACCTATCTACCTATCTGTATCTATCAATCTACCTACCTACCTATCTCTATCTATCTACCTACCTACCTACCTATCTGTATCTATCTACCTATCTACATACCTATCTCTATCAATCTACCTACCTACCTATCTCTATCTATCTACGTACCTACCTACCTATCTGTATCTATCTACCTACCTACCTACCTATCTCTATCAATCTATCTACCTACCTATCTCTATCTATCTACCTACCTACCTATCTGTATCTATCTATCTACCTACCTACCTATCTGTATCTATCTATCTACCAACCTACCTATCTGTATCTATCTATCTACCTACCTACCTATCTGTATCTATCTATCTACCTACCTACCTATCTGGATCTATCTATCTACCTACCTACCTATCTGTATCTATCAATCTACCTACCTACCTATCTCTATCTACCTACCTACCTACCTACCTACCTATCTCTATCAATCTACCTACCTACCTATCTCTATCTATCTACCTACCTACCTACCTATCTCTATCTATCAATCTACCTACCTACCTATCTGTATCTATCTATCTACCTACCTACCTATCTGTATCTATCTATCTACCTATCTACCTATCTCTATCTATCAATCTACCTACCTACCTATCTCTATCTATCTACCTACCTACCTACCTACCTACCTACCTATCTGTATCTATCTACCTACCTACCTACCTATCTCTATCTATCTACCTACCTACCTACCTATCTGTATCTATCTATCTACCTACCTACCTATCTGTATCTATCTATCTACCTACCCACCTATCTGTATTTATCTATCTACCTACCTATCTGTATCTATCTACCTACCTACCTACCTATCTGTATCAATCTACCTACCTACCTATCTCTATCTATCTATCTATCTACCTACCTACCTATCTCTATCTATCTATCTACCTACCTACCTATCTGTATCTATCAATCTACCTACCTACCTATCTCTATCTATCTATCTACCTACCTACCTATCTCTATCTATCTATCTATCTACCTACCTACCTATCTCTATCTATCAATCTACC
This sequence comes from Crotalus helleri, assembly GCA_024509115.1. Classification (NCBI taxonomy): domain Eukaryota; kingdom Metazoa; phylum Chordata; class Lepidosauria; order Squamata; family Viperidae; genus Crotalus; species Crotalus helleri. The sequence goes on from JAKSXO010000095.1 coordinate 121,860, forward strand.
TACCTACCTATCTGTATCTATCTATCTACCTACCTACCTATCTGTATCTATCTATCTACCTACCTACCTATCTGTATCTATCTATCTACCTACCTACCTATCTCTATCTATCAATCTACCTACCTACCTATCTCTATCTATCTACCTACCTACCTACCTATCTGTATCTATCTACCTACCTACATACCTATCTCTATCAATCTACCTACCTACCTATCTCTATCTATCTACCTACCTACCTACCTATCTGTATCTATCTACCTACCTACCTACCTATCTCTATCAATCTACCTACCTACCTATCTCTATCTATCTACCTACCTACCTATCTGTATCTATCTATCTACCTACCTACCTATCTGTATCTATCTATCTACCTACCTACCTATCTGTATCTATCTATCTACCTACCTACCTATCTGTATCTATCTACCTACCTACCTATCTCTATCTATCTATCTACCTACCTACCTATCTCTATCTATCTATCTACCTACCTACCTATCTCTATCTATCTATCTATTTATCTATCTACCAACCTACCTATCTGTATCTATCTATCTACCTACCTACCTATCTGTATCTATCTATCTACCTACCTACCTATCTGGATCTATCTATCTACCTACCTACCTATCTGTATCTATCAATCTACCTACCTACCTATCTCTATCTATCTACCTACCTACCTACCTATCTCTATCAATCTACCTACCTACCTATCTCTATCTATCTACCTACCTACCTACCTATCTCTATCTATCAATCTACCTACCTACCTATCTGTATCTATCTATCTACCTACCTACCTATCTGTATCTATCTATCTACCTACCTACCTATCTGTATCTATCTATCTACCTATCTACCTATCTCTATCTATCAATCTACCTACCTACCTATGTCTATCTATCTACCTACCTACCTACCTACCTATCTGTATCTATCTACCTACCTACCTACCTATCTCTATCAATCTACCTACCTACCTATCTCTATCTATCTACCTACCTACCTACCTATCTGTATCTATCTATCTACCTACCTACCTATCTGTATCTATCTATCTACCTACCTACCTATCTGTATCTATCTACCTACCTACCTATCTCTATCTATCTATCTATCTACCTACCTACCTATCTCTATCTATCTATCTATCTACCTACCTACCTATCTCTATCTATCTATCTATTTATCTATCTACCTACCTACCTATCTGTATCTATCTATCTACCTACCTACCTATCTGTATCTATCTATCTACCTACCTACCTATCTCTATCTATCAATCTACCTACCTACCTATCTGTATCTATCTATCTACCTACCTACCTCTGTATCTATCAATCTACCTACCTACCTATCTCTATCTCTCTATCTATCTACCTACCTACCTATCTCTATCTATCTATCTACCTACCTGCCTATCTGTATCTATCAATCTACCTACCTACCTATCTCTATCTATCTACCTACCTGCCTACCTATCTCTATCTATCAATCTACCTACCTACCTATCTGTATCTATCTATCTTCCTACCTACCTATCTCTATCTATCTACCTACCTACCTACCTATCTGTATCTATCAATCTACCTACCTACCTATCTCTATCTATCTACCTACCTACCTACCTATCTCTATCAATCTACCTACCTACCTATCTCTATCTATCTACCTACCTACCTACCTATCTGTATCTATCTATCTACCTACCTACCTATCTGTATCTATCTACCTACCTACCTACCTATCTGTATCTATCTATCTACCTACCTACCTATCTCTATCTATCTATCTACCTACCTACCTATCTCTATCTATCTATCTACCTACCTACCTATCTCTATCTATCTATCTATTTATCTATCTACCAACCTACCTATCTGTATCTATCTATCTACCTACCTACCTATCTGTATCTATCTATCTACCTACCTACCTATCTGGATCTATCTATCTACCTACCTACCTATCTGTATCAATCTAACTACCTACCTATCTCTATCTATCTACCTACCTACCTACCTATCTCTATCTATCAATCTACCCACCTACCTATCTGTATCTATCTATCTACCTACCTACCTATCTATATCTATCTATCTACCTACCTACCTATCTGTATCTATCTATCTACCTACCTACCTATCTGGATCTATCTACCTACCTACCTACCTATCTCTATCAATCTAACTACCTACCTATCTCTATCTATCTACCTACCTACCTACCTATCTCTATCTATCAATCTACCCACCTACCTATCTGTATCTATCTATCTACCTACCTACCTATCTATATCTATCTATCTACCTACCTACCTATCTGTATCTATCTATCTACCTATCTACCTATCTCTATCTATCAATCTACCTACCTACCTATCTCTATCTATCTACCTACCTACCTACCTACCTATCTGTATCTATCTACCTACCTACCTACCTATCTCTATCAATCTACCTACCTACCTATCTCTATCTATCTACCTACCTACCTACCTACCTACCTATCTGTATCTATCTATCTACCTACCTACCTACCTATCTGTATCTATCTATCTACCTACCTACCTATCTGTATCTATCTATCTACCTACCTACCTATCTGTATCTATCAATCTACCTACCTACCTATCTCTATCTATCTATCTACCTACCTACCTATCTCTATCTATCTATCTATCTACCTACCTACCTATCTCTATCTATCAATCTACCTACCTACCTATCTGTATCTCTCTATCTACCTACCTACCTATCTGTATCTATCTATCTACCTACCTACCTATCTGTATCTATCTATCTACCTATCTACCTATCTCTATCTATCAATCTACCTACCTACCTATCTCTATCTATCTACCTACCTACCTACCTATCTGTATCTATCTATCTACCTACATACCTATCTCTATCAATCTACCTACCTACCTATCTCTATCTATCTACCTACCTACCTACCTATCTGTATCTATCTACCTACCTACCTACCTATCTCTATCAATCTACCTACCTACCTATCTCTATCTATCTACCTACCTACCTATCTGTATCTATCTATCTACCTACCTACCTATCTGTATCTATCTATCTACCTACCTACCTATCTGTATCTATCTATCTACCTACCTACCTATCTGTATCTATCTACCTACCTACCTATCTCTATCTATCTATCTACCTACCTACCTATCTCTATCTATCTATCTATTTATCTATCTACCAACCTACCTATCTGTATCTATCTATCTACCTACCTACCTATCTGTATCTATCTATCTACCTACCTACCTATCTGGATCTATCTATCTACCTACCTACCTATCTGTATCTATCAATCTACCTACCTACCTATCTCTATCTATCTACCTACCTACCTACCTATCTCTATCAATCTACCTACCTACCTATCTCTATCTATCTACCTACCTACCTACCTATCTCTATCTATCAATCTACCTACCTACCTATCTGTATCTATCTATCTACCTACCTACCTATCTGTATCTATCTATCTACCTATCTACCTATCTCTATCTATCAATCTACCTACCTACCTATCTCTATCTATCTACCTACCTACCTACCTACCTATCTGTATCTATCTACCTACCTACCTACCTATCTCTATCAATCTACCTACCTACCTACCTATCTCTATCTATCTACCTACCTACCTACCTATCTGTATCTATCTATCTACCTACCTACCTATCTGTATCTATCTATCTACCTACCTACCTATCTGTATCTATCTACCTAACTACCTATCTCTATCTATCTATCTACCTACCTACCTATCTCTATCTATCTATCTACCTACCTACCTATCTCTATCTATCTATCTATTTATCTATCTACCTACCTACCTATCTGTATCTATCTATCTACCTACCTACCTATCTCTATCTATCAATCTACCTACCTACCTATCTGTATCTATCTATCTACCTACCTACCTCTGTATCTATCAATCTACCTACCTACCTATCTCTATCTCTCTATCTATCTACCTACCTACCTATCTCTATCTATCTATCTATCTATCTATCTACCTACCTACCTATCTGTATCTATCAATCTACCTACCTACCTATCTCTATCTATCTACCTACCTGCCTACCTATCTCTATCTATCAATCTACCTACCTACCTATCTGTATCTATCTATCTTCCTACCTAACTATCTCTATCTATCTACCTACCTACCTACCTATCTGTATCTATCAATCTACCTACCTACCTATCTCTATCTATCTACCTACCTACCTACCTATCTCTATCAATCTACCTACCTACCTATCTCTATCTATCTACCTACCTACCTACCTATCTCTATCTATCAATCTACCTACCTACCTATCTGTATCTATCTATCTACCTACCTACCTATCTGTATCTATCTATCTACCTATCTACCTATCTCTATCTATCAATCTACCTACCTACCTATCTCTATCTATCTACCTACCTACCTACCTACCTATCTGTATCTATCTACCTACCTACCTACCTATCTCTATCAATCTACCTACCTACCTACCTATCTCTATCTATCTACCTACCTACCTACCTATCTGTATCTATCTATCTACCTACCTACCTATCTGTATCTATCTATCTACCTACCTACCTATCTGTATCTATCTACCTACCTACCTATCTCTATCTATCTATCTACCTACCTACCTATCTCTATCTATCTATCTACCTACCTACCTATCTCTATCTATCTATCTATTTATCTATCTACCTACCTACCTATCTGTATCTATCTATCTACCTACCTACCTATCTCTATCTATCAATCTACCTACCTACCTATCTGTATCTATCTATCTACCTACCTACCTCTGTATCTATCAATCTACCTACCTACCTATCTCTATCTATCTACCTACCTACCTACCTATCTCTATCAATCTACCTACCTACCTATCTCTATCTATCTACCTACCTACCTACCTATCTGTATCTATCTATCTACCTACCTACCTATCTGTATCTATCTATCTACCTACCTACCTATCTGTATCTATCTATCTACCTACCTACCTATCTCTATCTATCTATCTATCTATCTATCTACCTACCTATCTGTATCTATCTATCTACCTACCTACCTATCTGTATCTATCTATCTACCTACCTACCTATCTCTATCTATCAATCTACTTACCTACCTATCTGTATCTATCTATCTACCTACCTACCTATCTGTATCTATCTACCTACCTACCTACCTACCTATCTCTATCTATCTATCTACCTACCTACCTCTCTATCTATCTATCTACCTACCTACCTATCTGTATCTATATATCTACCTACCTACCTATCTGTATCTATCAATCTACCTACCTACCTATCTCTATCTATCAATCTAACTACCTACCTATCTCTATCTATCTATCCACCTACCTACCTATCTCTATCTATCAATCTACCTACCTACCTATCTCTATCTATCTATCTACCTACCTACCTATCTCTATCTATCAATCTACGTACCTACCTACCTATCTGTATCTATCAACCTACCTACCTACCTATCTGTATCTATCTATCTACCTACCTACCTATCTCTATCTATCAATCTACCTACCTACCTATCTGTATCTATCTATCTACCTACCCACCTATCTGTATTTATGTATGTACCTACCTATCTGTATCTATCTACCTACCTACCTACCTATCTGTATCAATCTACCTACCCACCTATCTCTATCTATCTATCTACCTACCTACCTATCTCTATCTATCTATCTACCTACCTACCTATCTGTATCTATCAATCTACCTACCTACCTATCTCTATCTATCTATCTACCTACCTACCTATCTCTATCTATCTATCTACCTACCTACCTATCTCTATCTATCAATCTACCTACCTACCTATCTGTATCTATCTATCTACCTACCTACCTATCTGTATCTATCTATCTACCTACCTACCTATCTGTATCTATCTATCTACCTACCTACCTATCTCTATCTATCAATCTACCTACCTACCTATCTATATCTATCTATCTACCTATCTACCTATCTGTATCTATCAATCTACCTACCTACCTACCTATCTCTATCAATCTACCTACCTACCTATCTCTATCTATCTACCTACCTACCTACCTATCTGTATCTATCTATCTACCTACCTACCTATTTGTATCTATCTATCTACCTACCTACCTATCTCTATCTATCTATCTATCTATCTACCTACCTATCTGTATCTATCTATCTACCTACCTACCTATCTGTATCTATCTATCTACCTACCTACCTATCTCTATCTATCAATCTACCTACCTACCTATCTGTATCTATCTATCTACCTACCTACCTATCTGTATCTATCTACCTACCTACCTACCTATCTCTATCTATCTATCTACCTACCTACCTCTCTATCTATCTATCTACCTACCTACCTATCTGTATCTATATATCTACCTACCTACCTATCTGTATCTATCAATCTACCTACCTACCTATCTCTATCTATCAATCTAACTACCTACCTATCTCTATCTATCTATCCACCTACCTACCTATCTCTATCTATCAATCTACCTACCTACCTATCTCTATCTATCTATCTACCTACCTACCTATCTCTATCTATCAATCTACGTACCTACCTACCTATCTGTATCTATCAACCTACCTACCTACCTATCTGTATCTATCTATCTACCTACCTACCTATCTCTATCTATCAATCTACCTACCTACCTATCTGTATCTATCTATCTACCTACCCACCTATCTGTATTTATCTATCTACCTACCTATCTGTATCTACCTACCTACCTACCTACCTATCTGTATCAATCTACCTACCTACCTATCTCTATCTATCTATCTACCTACCTACCTATATCTATCTATCTATCTACCTACCTACCTATCTGTATCTATCAATCTACCTACCTACCTATCTCTATCTATCTATCTACCTACCTACCTATCTCTATCTATCTATCTACCTACCTACCTATCTCTATCTATCAATCTACCTACCTACCTATCTGTATCTATCTATCTACCTACCTACCTATCTGTATCTATCTATCTACCTACCTACCTATCTGTATCTATCTATCTACCTACCTACCTATCTCTATCTATCAATCTACCTACCTACCTATCTGTATCTATCTATCTACCTATCTACCTATCTGTATCTATCAATCTACCTACCTACCTACCTATCTCTATCTATCTACCTACCTACCTACCTATCTCTATCTATCTATCTACCTACCTACCTATCTGTCTCTATATATCTACCTACCTATCTCTATCTATCAATCTACCTACCTACCTATCTCTATCTATCTATCTACCTACCTACCTATCTCTAACTATCAATCTACCTACCTACCTATCTGTATCTATCAATCTACCTACCTACCTATCTCTATCTATCTACCTACCTACCTACCTATCTGTATCTATCAATCTACCTACCTACCTATCTCTATCTATCTACCTACCTACCTACCTATCTCTATCAATCTACCTACCTACCTATCTCTATCTATCTACCTACCTACCTACCTATCTCTATCTATCAATCTACCTACCTACCTATCTGTATCTATCTATCTACCTACCTACCTATCTGTATCTATCTATCTACCTACCTACCTATCTGTATCTATCTATCTACCTATCTACCTATCTCTATCTATCAATCTACCTACCTACCTATCTCTATCTATCTACCTACCTACCTACCTATCTGTATCTATCTACCTACCTACCTACCTATCTCTATCAATCTACCTACCTACCTATCTCTATCTATCTACCTACCTACCTATCTGTATCTATCTATCTACCTACCTACCTATCTGTATCTATCTATCTACCTACCTACCTATCTCTATCTATCTATCTACCTACCTACCTATCTCTATCTATCTATCTATTTATCTATCTACCAACCTACCTATCTGTATCTATCTATCTACCTACCTACCTATCTGTATCTATCTATCTACCTACCTACCTATCTGGATCTATCTATCTACCTACCTACCTATCTGTATCTATCTATCTACCTACCTACCTATCTCTATCTATCAATCTACCTACCTACCTATCTGTATCTATCTACCTACCTACCTACCTACCTATCTGTATCTATCAATCTACCTACCTACCTACCTATCTCTATATATCTACCTACCTACCTACCTATCTCTATCTATCTATCTACCTACCTACCTATCTGTCTCTATATATCTACCTACCTATCTGTATATATCAATCTACCTACCTACCTATCTCTATCTATCAATCTACCTACCTACCTATCTCTATCTATCTATCTACCTACCTACCTATCTCTATCTATCAATCTACCTACCTACCTATCTGTATCTATCAATCTACCTACCTACCTATCTGTATCTATCTATCTACCTACCTATCTCTATCTATCAATCTACCTACCTACCTCTGTATCTATCTACCTACCTACCTACCTACCTATCTGTATCTATCTATCTACCTACCTACCTATCTCTATCTATCTATCTACCTACCTACCTATCTCTATCTATCTATCTACCTACCTACCTATCTCTATCTATCAATCTACCTACCTACCTATCTGTATCTATCTATCTACCTACCTACCTATCTGTATCTATCTATCTACCTACCTACCTATCTGTATCTATCTATCTACCTACCTACCTATCTCTATCTATCAATCTACCTACCTACCTATCTATATCTATCTATCTACCTATCTACCTATCTGTATCTATCAATCTACCTACCTACCTACCTATCTCTATCAATCTACCTACCTACCTATCTCTATCTATCTACCTACCTACCTACCTATCTGTATCTATCTATCTACCTACCTACCTATCTGTATCTATCTATCTACCTACCTACCTATCTCTATCTATCTATCTATCTATCTACCTACCTATCTGTATCTATCTATCTACCTACCTACCTATCTGTATCTATCTATCTACCTACCTACCTATCTCTATCTATCAATCTACCTACCTACCTATCTGTATCTATCTATCTACCTACCTACCTATCTGTATCTATCTACCTACCTACCTACCTATCTCTATCTATCTATCTACCTACCTACCTCTCTATCTATCTATCTACCTACCTACCTATCTGTATCTATATATCTACCTACCTACCTATCTGTAACTATCAATCTACCTACCTACCTATCTCTATCTATCAATCTAACTACCTACCTATCTCTATCTATCTATCCACCTACCTACCTATCTCTATCTATCAATCTACCTACCTACCTATCTCTATCTATCTATCTACCTACCTACCTATCTCTATCTATCAATCTACGTACCTACCTACCTATCTGTATCTATCAACCTACCTACCTACCTATCTGTATCTATCTATCTACCTACCTACCTATCTCTATCTATCAATCTACCTACCTACCTATCTGTATCTATCTATCTACCTACCCACCTATCTGTATTTATCTATCTACCTACCTATCTGTATCTATCTACCTACCTACCTACCTACCTGTATCAATCTACCTACCTACCTATCTCTATCTATCTATCTACCTACCTACCTATCTCTATCTATCTATCGACCTACCTACCTATCTGTATCTATCAATCTACCTACCTACCTATCTCTATCTATCTATCTACCTACCTACCTATCTCTATCTATCTATCTACCTACCTACCTATCTCTATCTATCAATCTACCTACCTACCTATCTGTATCTATCTATCTACCTACCTACCTATCTGTATCTATCTATCTACCTACCTACCTATCTGTATCTATCTATCTACCTACCTACCTATCTCTATCTATCAATCTACCTACCTACCTATCTGTATCTATCTATCTACCTATCTACCTATCTGTATCTATCAATCTACCTACCTACCTACCTATCTCTATCTATCTACCTACCTACCTACCTATCTCTATCTATCTATCTACCTACCTACCTATCTGTCTCTATATATCTACCTACCTATCTGTATATATCAATCTACCTACCTACCTATCTCTATCTATCAATCTACCTACCTACCTATCTCTATCTTTCTATCTACCTACCTACCTATCTCTAACTATCAATCTACCTACCTACCTATCTGTATCTATCAATCTACCTACCTACCTATCTCTATCTATCTACCTACCTACCTACCTATCTGTATCTATCAATCTACCTACCTACCTATCTCTATCTATCTACCTACGTACCTACCTATCTCTATCAATCTACCTACCTACCTATCTCTATCTATCTACCTACCTACCTACCTATCTCTATCTATCAATCTACCTACCTACCTATCTGTATCTATCTATCTACCTACCTACCTATCTGTATCTATCTATCTACCTACCTACCTATCTGTATCTATCTATCTACCTATCTACCTATCTCTATCTATCAATCTACCTACCTACCTATCTCTATCTATCTACCTACCTACCTACCTATCTGTATCTATCTACCTACCTACCTACCTATCTCTATCAATCTACCTACCTACCTATCTCTATCTATCTACCTACCTACCTATCTGTATCTATCTATCTACCTACCTACCTATCTGTATCTATCTATCTACCTACCTACCTATCTCTATCTATCTATCTACCTACCTACCTATCTCTATCTATCTATCTACCTACCTACCTATCTCTATCTATCTATCTATTTATCTATCTACCAACCTACCTATCTGTATCTATCTATCTACCTACCTACCTATCTGTATCTATCTATCTACCTACCTACCTATCTGGATCTATCTATCTACCTACCTACCTATCTGTATCTATCTATCTACCTACCTACCTATCTCTATCTATCAATCTACCTACCTACCTATCTGTATCTATCTATCTACCTACCTACCTACCTATCTGTATCTATCAATCTACCTACCTACCTACCTATCTCTATATATCTACCTACCTACCTACCTATCTCTATCTATCTATCTACCTACCTACCTATCTGTCTCTATATATCTACCTACCTATCTGTATATATCAATCTACCTACCTACCTATCTCTATCTATCAATCTACCTACCTACCTATCTGTATCTGTCTATCTACCTACCTACCTATCTCTATCTATCTATCTACCTACCTACCTATCTCTATCTATCAATCTACGTACCTACCTACCTATCTGTATCTATCAACCTACCTACCTACCTATCTGTATCTATCTATCTACCTACCTACCTATCTCTATCTATCAATCTACCTACCTACCTATCTGTATCTATCTATCTACCTACACACCTATCTGTATTTATCTATCTACCTACCTATCTGTATCTATCTACCTACCTACCTACCTATCTGTATCAATCTACCTACCTACCTATCTCTATCTATCTATCTACCTACCTACCTATCTCTATCTATCTATCTACCTACCTACCTATCTGTATCTATCAATGTACCTACCTACCTATCTCTATCTATCTATCTACCTACCTACCTATCTCTATCTATCTATCTATCTATCTATCTATCTACCTACCTACCTATCTCTATCTATCTATCTACCTACCTACCTATCTGTATCTATCTATCTACCTACCTACCTATCTGTATCTATCTATCTACCTACCTACCTATCTCTATCTATCAATCTACCTACCTACCTATCTGTATCTATCTATCTACCTATCTACCTATCTGTATCTATCAATCTACCTACCTACCTACCTATCTCTATCTATCTACCTACCTACCTACCTATCTCTATCTATCTATCTATCTACCTACCTACCTATCTGTCTCTATATATCTACCTACCTATCTGTATATATCAATCTACCTACCTACCTATCTCTATCTATCAATCTACCTACCTACCTATCTCTAACTATCAATCTACCTACCTACCTATCTGTATCTATCAATCTACCTACCTACCTATCTCTATCTATCTACCTACCTACCTACCTATCTGTATCTATCAATCTACCTACCTACCTATCTCTATCTATCTACCTACCTACCTACCTATCTCTATCAATCTACCTACCTACCTATCTCTATCTATCTACCTACCTACCTACCTATCTCTATCTATCAATCTACCTACCTACCTATCTGTATCTATCTATCTACCTACCTACCTATCTGTATCTATCTATCTACCTACCTACCTATCTGTATCTATCTATCTACCTATCTACCTATCTCTATCTATCAATCTACCTACCTACCTATCTCTATCTATCTACCTACCTACCTACCTATCTGTATCTATCTACCTACCTACCTACCTATCTCTATCAATCTACCTACCTACCTATCTCTATCTATCTACCTACCTACCTATCTGTATCTATCTATCTACCTACCTACCTATCTGTATCTATCTATCTACCTACCTACCTATCTCTATCTATCTATCTACCTACCTACCTATCTCTATCTATCTATCTATCTATCTACCTACCTACCTATCTCTATCTATCTATCTATTTATCTATCTACCAACCTACCTATCTGTATCTATCTATCTACCTACCTACCTATCTGTATCTATCTATCTACCTACCTACCTATCTGGATCTATCTATCTACCTACCTACCTATCTGTATCTATCTATCTACCTACCTACCTATCTCTATCTATCAATCTACCTACCTACCTATCTGTATCTATCTATCTACCTACCTACCTACCTATCTGTATCTATCAATCTACCTACCTACCTACCTATCTCTATATATCTACCTACCTACCTACCTATCTCTATCTATCTATCTACCTACCTACCTATCTGTCTCTATATATCTACCTACCTATCTGTATATATCAATCTACCTACCTACCTATCTCTATCTATCAATCTACCTACCTACCTATCTCTATCTATCTATCTACCTACCTACCTATCTCTATCTATCAATCTACCTACCTACCTATCTGTATCTATCAATCTACCTACCTACCTATCTGTATTTATCTATCTACCTACCTATCTCTATCTATCAATCTACCTACCTACCTCTGTATCTATCTACCTACCTACCTACCTACCTACCTATCTGTATCTATCTATCTACCTACCTACCTATCTCTATCTATCTATCTACCTACCTACCTATCTCTATCTATCTATCTACCTACCTACCTATCTCTATCTATCAATCTACCTACCTACTTATCTGTATCTATCTACCTACCTACCTACCTATCTCTATCTATCTATCTACCTACCTACCTATCTCTATCTATCAATCTACCTACCTACCTATCTGTATCTATCAATCTACCTACCTACCTATCTCTATCTATCTATCTACCTACCTACCTATCTCTATCTATCAATCTACCTACCTACCTATCTGTATCTATCAATCTACCTACCTACCTATCTCTATCTATCTACCTACCTACCTACCTATCTCTATCAATCTACCTACCTACCTATCTCTATCTATCTACCTACCTATCTACCTATCTCTATCTATCAAATTACCTTCCTACCTATCTGTATCTATCTACCTACCTACCTATTTGTATCTACCTACCTACCTACCTATCTGTATCAATCTACCTACCTACCTATCTCTATCTATCTATCTACCTACCTACCTATCTCTATCTATCTATCTACCTACCTACCTATCTGTATCTATCATTCTACCTACCTACCTATCTCTATCTATCTACCTACCTACCTATCTCTATCTATCTATCTATCTACCTACCTATCTGTATCTATCTATCTACCTACCTACCTATCTGTATCTATCTATCTACCTACCTACCTATCTGTATCTATCTATCTACCTACCTACCTATCTCTATCTATCAATCTACCTACCTACCTATCTGTATCTATCAATCTACCTACCTACCTACCTATCTCTATCTATCTATCTACCTACCTACCTATCTCTATCTATCTATCTACCTACGTACCTATCTGTCTCTATATATCTACCTACCTATCTGTATCTATCAATTTACCTACCTACCTATCTCTATCTATCAATCTACCTACCTACCTATCTCTATCTATCTACCTACCTACCTATCTCTATCTATCAATCTACCTACCTACCTATCTGTATCTATCAATCTACCTACCTACCTATCTGTATCTATCTATCTACCTACCTAACTATCTCTATCTATCAATCTACCTACCTACCTCTGTATCTATCTACCTACCTACCTACCTATCTGTATCTATCTATCTACCTACCTACCTATCTGTATCTATCAATCTACCTACCTACCTATCTCTATCTATCTATCTACCTACCTACCTATCTCTATCTATCAATCTACCTACCTACCTATCTGTATCTATCAATCTACCTACCTACCTATCTCTATCTATCTACCTACCTACCTACCTATCTCTATCAATCTACCTACCTACCTATCTCTATCTATCTACCTACCTATCTACCTATCTCTATCTATCAATCTACCTTCCTACCTATCTGTATCTATCTATCTACCTACCTACCTATTTGTATCTATCTACCTACCTACCTACCTATCTGTATCAATCTACCTACCTACCTATCTCTATCTATCTATCTACCTACCTACCTATCTCTATCTATCTATCTACCTACCTGCCTATCTGTATCTATCATTCTACCTACCTACCTATCTCTATCTATCTATCTACCTACCTACCTATCTCTATCTATCTATCTATCTATCTATCTATCTACCTACCTACCTACCTACCTATCTGTATCTATCTATCTACCTACCTACCTATCTGTATCTATCTATCTACCTACCTACCTATCTGTATCTATCTATCTACCTACCTACCTATCTCTATCTATCAATCTACCTACCTACCTATCTGTATCTATCTATCTACCTACCTACCTACCTATCTGTATCTATCAATCTACCTACCTACCTACCTATCTCTATATATCTACCTACCTACCTACCTATCTCTATCTATCTATCTACCTACCTACCTATCTGTCTCTATATATCTACCTACCTATCTGTATATATCAATCTACCTACCTACCTATCTCTATCTATCAATCTACCTACCTACCTATCTCTATCTATCTACCTACCTATCTACCTATCTCTATCTATCAAATTACCTTCCTACCTATCTGTATCTATCTACCTACCTACCTATTTGTATCTACCTACCTACCTACCTATCTGTATCAATCTACCTACCTACCTATCTCTATCTATCTATCTACCTACCTACCTATCTCTATCTATCTATCTACCTACCTACCTATCTGTATCTATCATTCTACCTACCTACCTATCTCTATCTATCTACCTACCTACCTATCTCTATCTATCTATCTATCTACCTACCTATCTGTATCTATCTATCTACCTACCTACCTATCTGTATCTATCTATCTACCTACCTACCTATCTGTATCTATCTATCTACCTACCTACCTATCTCTATCTATCAATCTACCTACCTACCTATCTGTATCTATCTATCTACCTACCTACCTATCTGTATCTATCAATCTACCTACCTACCTACCTATCTCTATCTATCTATCTACCTACCTACCTATCTCTATCTATCTATCTACCTACGTACCTATCTGTCTCTATATATCTACCTACCTATCTGTATCTATCAATTTACCTACCTACCTATCTCTATCTATCAATCTACCTACCTACCTATCTCTATCTATCTACCTACCTACCTATCTCTATCTATCAATCTACCTACCTACCTATCTGTATCTATCAATCTACCTACCTACCTATCTGTATCTATCTATCTACCTACCTAACTATCTCTATCTATCAATCTACCTACCTACCTCTGTATCTATCTACCTACCTACCTACCTATCTGTATCTATCTATCTACCTACCTACCTATCTGTATCTATCAATCTACCTACCTACCTATCTCTATCTATCTATCTACCTACCTACCTATCTCTATCTATCAATCTACCTACCTACCTATCTGTATCTATCAATCTACCTACCTACCTATCTCTATCTATCTACCTACCTACCTACCTATCTCTATCAATCTACCTACCTACCTATCTCTATCTATCTACCTACCTATCTACCTATCTCTATCTATCAATCTACCTTCCTACCTATCTGTATCTATCTATCTACCTACCTACCTATTTGTATCTATCTACCTACCTACCTACCTATCTGTATCAATCTACCTACCTACCTATCTCTATCTATCTATCTACCTACCTACCTATCTCTATCTATCTATCTACCTACCTGCCTATCTGTATCTATCATTCTACCTACCTACCTATCTCTATCTATCTATCTACCTACCTACCTATCTCTATCTATCTATCTATCTATCTATCTATCTACCTACCTACCTACCTACCTATCTGTATCTATCTATCTACCTACCTACCTATCTGTATCTATCTATCTACCTACCTACCTATCTGTATCTATCTATCTACCTACCTACCTATCTCTATCTATCAATCTACCTACCTACCTATCTGTATCTATCTATCTACCTACCTACCTACCTATCTGTATCTATCAATCTACCTACCTACCTACCTATCTCTATATATCTACCTACCTACCTACCTATCTCTATCTATCTATCTACCTACCTACCTATCTGTCTCTATATATCTACCTACCTATCTGTATATATCAATCTACCTACCTACCTATCTCTATCTATCAATCTACCTACCTACCTATCTCTATCTATCTATCTACCTACCTACCTATCTCTATCTATCAATCTACCTACCTACCTATCTGTATCTATCAATCTACCTACCTACCTATCTGTATCTATCTATCTACCTACCTATCTCTATCTATCAATCTACCTACCTACCTCTGTATCTATCTACCTACCTACCTACCTACCTATCTGTATCTATCTATCTACCTACCTACCTATCTCTATCTATCTATCTACCTACCTACCTATCTCTATCTATCTATCTACCTACCTACCTATCTCTATCTATCAATCTACCTACCTACTTATCTGTATCTATCTACCTACCTACCTACCTATCTCTATCTATCTATCTACCTACCTACCTATCTCTATCTATCAATCTACCTACCTACCTATCTGTATCTATCAATCTACCTACCTACCTATCTCTATCTATCAATCTACCTACCTACCTATCTGTATCTATCAATCTACCTACCTACCTATCTCTATCTATCTACCTACCTACCTACCTATCTCTATCAATCTACCTACCTACCTATCTCTATCTATCTACCTACCTATCTACCTATCTCTATCTATCAAATTACCTTCCTACCTATCTGTATCTATCTACCTACCTACCTATTTGTATCTACCTACCTACCTACCTATCTGTATCAATCTACCTACCTACCTATCTCTATCTATCTATCTACCTACCTACCTATCTCTATCTATCTATCTACCTACCTACCTATCTGTATCTATCATTCTACCTACCTACCTATCTCTATCTATCTATCTACCTACCTACCTATCTCTATCTATCTATCTATCTATCTACCTACCTATCTGTATCTATCTATCTACCTACCTACCTATCTGTATCTATCAATCTACCTACCTACCTATCTCTATCTATCTACCTACCTACCTACCTATCTCTATCAATCTACCTACCTACCTACCTATCTCTATCTATCTACCTACCTATCTACCTATCTCTATCTATCAATCTACCTTCCTACCTATCTGTATCTATCTATCTACCTACCTACCTATTTGTATCTATCTACCTACCTACCTACCTATCTGTATCAATCTACCTACCTACCTATCTCTATCTATCTATCTACCTACCTACCTATCTCTATCTATCTATCTACCTACCTGCCTATCTGTATCTATCATTCTACCTACCTACCTATCTCTATCTATCTATCTACCTACCTACCTATCTCTATCTATCTATCTATCTATCTATCTACCTACCTACCTATCTGTATCTATCTATCTACCTACCTACCTATCTGTATCTATCTACCTACCTACCTATCTGTATCTATCTATCTACCTACCTACCTATCTCTATCTATCAATCTACCTACCTACCTATCTGTATCTATCTATCTACCTACCTACCTACCTATCTGTATCTATCAATCTACCTACCTACCTACCTATCTCTGTATATCTACCTACCTACCTACCTATCTCTATCTATCTATCTACCTACCTACCTATCTGTCTCTATATATCTACCTACCTATCTGTATATATCAATCTACCTACCTACCTATCTCTATCTATCAATCTACCTACCTACCTATCTCTATCTATCTATCTACCTACCTACCTATCTCTATCTATCAATCTACCTACCTACCTATCTTTATCTATCAATCTACCTACCTACCTATCTGTATCTATCTATCTACCTACCTATCTCTATCTATCAATCTACCTACCTACCTCTGTATCTATCTACCTACCTACCTACCTACCTATCTGTATCTATCTATCTACCTACCTACCTATCTCTATCTATCTATCTACCTACCTACTATCTCTATCTATCTATCTACCTACCTACCTATCTCTATCTATCAATCTACCTACCTACTTATCTGTATCTATCTACCTACCTACCTACCTATCTCTATCTATCTATCTACCTACCTACCTATCTCTATCTATCAATCTACCTACCTACCTATCTGTATCTATCAATCTACCTACCTACCTATCTCTATCTATCTATCTACCTACCTACCTATCTCTATCTATCAATCTACCTACCTACCTATCTGTATCTATCAATCTACCTACCTACCTATCTCTATCTATCTACCTACCTACCTACCTACCTATCTCTATCAATCTACCTACCTACCTATCTCTATCTATCTACCTACCTATCTACCTATCTCTATCTATCAAATTACCTTCCTACCTATCTGTATCTATCTACCTACCTACCTATTTGTATCTACCTACCTACCTACCTATCTGTATCAATCTACCTACCTACCTATCTCTATCTATCTATCTACCTACCTACCTATCTCTATCTATCTATCTACCTACCTACCTATCTGTATCTATCATTCTACCTACCTACCTATCTCTATCTATCTATCTACCTACCTACCTATCTCTATCTATCTATCTATCTATCTACCTACCTATCTGTATCTATCTATCTACCTACCTACCTATCTCTATCTATCAATCTACCTACCTACCTCTGTATCTATCTACCTACCTACCTACCTATCTGTATCTATCTATCTACCTACCTACCTATCTGTATCTATCAATCTACCTACCTACCTATCTCTATCTATCTATCTACCTACCTACCTATCTCTATCTATCAATCTACCTACCTACCTATCTGTATCTATCAATCTACCTACCTACCTATCTCTATCTATCTACCTACCTACCTACCTATCTCTATCAATCTACCTACCTACCTATCTCTATCTATCTACCTACCTATCTACCTATCTCTATCTATCAATCTACCTTCCTACCTATCTGCATCTATCTATCTACCTACCTACCTATTTGTATCTATCTACCTACCTACCTACCTATCTGTATCAATCTACCTACCTACCTATCTCTATCTATCTATCTACCTACCTACCTATCTCTATCTATCTATCTACCTACCTGCCTATCTGTATCTATCATTCTACCTACCTACCTATCTCTATCTATCTATCTACCTACCTACCTATCTCTATCTATCTATCTATCTATCTATCTATCTATCTATCTATCTATCTATCTATCTATCTATCTATCTATCTATCTATCTACCTACCTACCTATCTGTATCTATCTATCTACCTACCTACCTATCTGTATCTATCTATCTACCTACCTACATATCTGTATCTATATATCTACCTACCTACCTATCTCTATCTATCAATCTACCTACCTACCTATCTCTATCTATCAATCTACCTACCTACCTATCTGTATCTATCTATCTACCTACCTACCTATCTCTATCTATCAATCTACCTACCTACCTATCTCTATCTATCTATCTACCTACCTACCTATCTCTATCTATCAATCTACGTACCTACCTACCTATCTGTATCTATCAATCTACCTACCTACCTATCTGTATCTATCTATCTACCTACCTACCTATCTCTATCTATCAATCTACCTACCTACCTATCTGTATCTATCTATCTACCTACCTACCTATCTGTATCTATCTATCTACCTACCTACCTATCTCTATCTATCTATCTACCTACCTACCTATCTCTATCTATCTATCTACCTACCTACCTATCTCTATCTATCAATCTACATACCTACCTATCTGTATCTATCAATCTACCTACCTACCTATCTCTATCTATCAATCTACCTACCTACCTATCTCTATCTATCTATCTATCTACCTACCTACCTATCTCTATCTATCAATCTACCTACCTACCTATCTGTATCTATCTATCTACCTACCTACCTATCTCTATCTATCTATCTACCTACCTACCTATCTCTATCTATCAATCTACCTACCTACCTATCTGTATCTATCAATCTACCTACCTACCTATCTCTATCTATCTACCTACCTACCTACCTACCTATCTCTATCAATCTACCTACCTACCTATCTCTATCTATCTACCTACCTATCTACCTATCTCTATCTATCAATCTACCTTCCTACCTATCTGTATCTATCTATCTACCTACCTACCTATTTGTATCTATCTACCTACCTACCTACCTATCTGTATCAATCTACCTACCTACCTATCTCTATCTATCTATCTACCTACCTACCTATCTCTATCTATCTATCTACCTACCTGCCTATCTGTATCTATCATTCTACCTACCTACCTATCTCTATCTATCTATCTACCTACCTACCTATCTCTATCTATCTATCTATCTATCTATCTATCTACCTACCTACCTATCTGTATCTATCTATCTACCTACCTACCTATCTGTATCTATCTATCTACCTACCTACATATCTGTATCTATATATCTACCTACCTACCTA
Source organism: Crotalus helleri (assembly GCA_024509115.1). Classification (NCBI taxonomy): domain Eukaryota; kingdom Metazoa; phylum Chordata; class Lepidosauria; order Squamata; family Viperidae; genus Crotalus; species Crotalus helleri. The sequence goes on from JAKSXO010000095.1 coordinate 142,943, forward strand.
TCTCTATCTATCAATCTACCTACCTACCTATCTCTATCTATCAATCTACCTACCTACCTATCTGTATCTATCTATCTACCTACCTACCTATCTCTATCTATCAATCTACCTACCTACCTATCTCTATCTATCTATCTACCTACCTACCTATCTCTATCTATCAATCTACGTACCTACCTACCTATCTGTATCTATCAATCTACCTACCTACCTATCTGTATCTATCTATCTACCTACCTACCTATCTCTATCTATCAATCTACCTACCTACCTATCTGTATCTATCTATCTACCTACCTACCTATCTGTATCTATCTATCTACCTACCTACCTATCTCTATCTATCTATCTACCTACCTACCTATCTCTATCTATCTATCTACCTACCTACCTATCTCTATCTATCAATCTACATACCTACCTATCTGTATCTATCAATCTACCTACCTACCTATCTCTATCTATCAATCTACCTACCTACCTATCTCTATCTATCTATCTATCTACCTACCTACCTATCTCTATCTATCAATCTACCTACCTACCTATCTGTATCTATCTATCTACCTACCTACCTATCTCTATCTATCAATCTACCTACCTACCTATCTCTATCTATCTATCTATCTATCTATCTACCTACCTACCTATCTCTAACTATCAATCTACCTTCCTACCTATCTGTATCTATCAATCTACCTACCTACCTATCTCTATCTATCTACCTACCTACCTACCTATCTGTATCTATCAATCTACCTACCTACCTATCTCTATCTATCTACCTACCTACCTATCTCTATCAATCTACCTACCTACCTATCTCTATCTATCTACCTACCTACTACCTACCTATCTCTATCTATCAATCTACCTACCTACCTATCTGTATCTATCTATCTACCTACCTACCTATCTGTATCTATCTATCTACCTACCTACCTATCTGTATCTATCTATCTACCTATCTACCTATCTCTATCTATCAATCTACCTACCTACCTATCTCTATCTATCTACCTACCTACCTACCTATCTGTATCTATCTACCTACCTACCTACCTATCTCTATCAATCTACCTACCTACCTATCTCTATCTATCTACCTACCTACCTACCTATCTGTATCTATCTATCTACCTACCTACCTATCTGTATCTATCTATCTACCTACCTACCTATCTGTATCTATCTACCTACCTACCTATCTGTATCTATCTACCTACCTACCTATCTCTATCTATCAATCTACCTACCTACCTATCTCTATCTATCTATCTACCTACCTACCTATCTCTAACTATCTATCTATTCATCTATCTACCAACCTACCTATCTGTATCTATCTATCTACCTACCTACCTATCTGTATCTATCTATCTACCTACCTACCTATCTCTATCTATCAATCTACCTACCTACCTATCTGTATCTATCTATCTACCTACCTACCTCTGTATCTATCAATCTACCTACCTACCTATCTCTATCTCTCTATCTATCTACCTACCTACCTATCTCTATCTATCTATCTACCTACCTACCTATCTGTATCTATCAATCTACCTACCTACCTATCTCTATCTATCTACCTACCTGCCTACCTATCTCTATCTATCAATCTACCTACCTACCTATCTGTATCTATCTATCTTCCTACCTACCTATCTCTATCTATCTACCTACCTACCTACCTATCTGTATCTATCAATCTACCTACCTACCTATCTCTATCTATCTACCTACCTACCTACCTATCTCTATCAATCTACCTACCTACCTATCTCTATCTACCTACCTACCTACCTATCTGTATCTATCTATCTACCTACCTACCTATCTGTATCTATCTATCTACCTACCTACCTATCTGTATCTATCTACCTACCTACCTATCTCTATCTATCTATCTACCTACCTACCTATCTCTATCTATCTATCTACCTACCTACCTATCTCTATCTATCTATCTACCTACCTACCTATCTCTATCTATCTATCTATTTATTTATCTACCAACCTACCTATCTGTATCTATCTATCTACCTACCTACCTATCTGTATCTATCTATCTACCTACCTACCTATCTCTATCTATCAATCTACCTACCTACCTATCTGTATCTATCTATCTACCTACCTACCTCTGTATCTATCAATCTACCTACCTACCTATCTCTATCTCTCTATCTACCTACCTACCTATCTCTATCTATCTATCTACCTACCTACCTATCTGTCTCTATATATCTACCTACCTATCTGTATCTATCAATCTACCTACCTACCTATCTCTATCTATCAATCTACCTACCTACCTATCTCTATCTATCTATCTACCTACCTAACTATCTCTATATATCAATCTACCTACCTACCTATCTGTATCTATCTACCTACCTACCTATCTCTAACTATCAATCTACCTACCTACCTATCTGTATCTATCAATCTACCTACCTACCTATCTCTATCTATCTACCTACCTACCTACCTATCTCTATCAATCTACCTACCTACCTATCTCTATCTATCTACCTACCTACCTACCTATCTATATCTATCAATCTACCTACCTACCTATCTGTATCTATCTATCTACCTACCTACCTATCTGTATCTATCTATCTACCTACCTACCTATCTGTATCTATCTATATACCTATCTACCTATCTCTATCTATCAATCTACCTACCTACCTATCTCTATCTATCTATCTACCTACCCACCAATCTCTATTTATCTATCTACCTACCTATCTCTATCTATCAATCTACCTACCTACCTATCTGTATCTATCTATCTACCTACCTACCTATCTCTATCTATCAATCTACCTACCTACCTACCTATCTCTATCTATCAATCTACCTACCTACCTATCTCTATCTATCAATCTACCTACCTACCTATATCTATCTATCTATCTACCTACCTACCTATCTGTATCTATCAATCTACCTACCTACCTATCTCTATCTATCTATCTAACTACCTACCTATCTCTATCTATCTATCTACCTACCTACCTATCTCTATCTATCAATCTACCTACCTACCTATCTCTATCTATCTATCTATCTATCTATCTATCTACCTACCTATCTGTATCTATCTATCTACCTACCTACCTATCTGTATCTATCTATCTACCTACCTACCTATCTCTATCTATCAATCTACCTACCTACCTAACTGTATCTATCTATCTACCTACCTAACTATCTCTATCTATCTATCTACCTACCTACCTATCTATCTCTATCTACCTACCTACCTACCTATCTCTATCTATCTATCTACCTACCTACCTATCTGTATCTATCTATCGACCTACCTACCTATCTCTATCTATCTATCTACCTACCTACCTATCTCTATCTATCTACCTACCTACCTATCTGTATTTATCTATCTACCTACCTACCTATCTGTATCTATCTATCTACCTACCTAACTATCTCTATCTATCTATCTACCTACCTACCTAACTATCTCTATCTACCTACCTACCTACCTATCTCTGTCTATCTACCTACCTACCTATCTACCTATCTCTATCTACCTACCTACCTACCTACCTATCTCTTTCTATCTGTCTACCTACCTACCTATCTCTATCTATATACCTACCTACCTACCTATCTTTATCTATCTATCTATCTATCTATCTATCTATCTATCTATCTATCTATCTATCTATCTATCTATCTATCTATCTATCTATCTATCTACCTACCTATCTCTATCAATCTACCTACCTACCTATCTCTATCTATCTATCTACCTACCTACCTATCTGTATCTATCTATCTACCTACCTACCTATCTGTATCTATCTACCTACCTACCTACCTATCTCTATCTATCTACCTACCTACCTACCTATCTGTATTTATCTATCTACCCACCTACCTATCTCTATCTATCTACCTACCTACCTATCTCTATCTATCTACCTACCTTCCTATCTACCTATCTCTATCTATCTATCTACCTACCTACCTATCTCTATCTATCTACCTACCTACCTACCTACCTATCTGTATCTATCTATCTACCTACCTACCTATCTGTCTCTATCAATCTACCTACCTACCTATCTCTATCTATCTACCTACCTACCTATCTGTATCTATCTATCTACCTACCTACCTATCTGTATCTATCTATCTACCTACCTACCTATCTGTATCTATCTATCTACCTACCTACCTATCTCTATCTATCTACCTACCTACCTACCTACCTACCTATCTGTATCTATCTACCTACCTACCTACCTATCTCTATCTATCTACCTACCTACCTATCTCTATCTATCTATCTACCTACCTACATATCTGTATCTATCAATCTACCTACCTACCTACCTATCTCTATCTATCTATCTACCTACCTACCTATCTCTATCTATCTACCTACCTACCTACCTATCTGTATCTATCTACCTACCTACCTACCTATCTCTATCTATCTACCTACCTACTGACCTTTATCTATCTATCTACCTACCTACCTATCTGTATCTATCAATCTACCTACCTACCTATATCTATCTATCTACCTACCTACCTACCTATCTCTATCTATCTACCTACCTACCTACCTATCTGTATCTATCTATCTACCTACCTACCTATCTGTCTCTATCAATCTACCTACCTATCTATCTATATCTATCTATCTATCTACCTACCTACCTATCTCTATCTATCTACCTACCTACCTATCTCTATCTATATCTATCTATCTATCTATCTATCTATCTATCTATCTATCTATCTATCTATCTATCTATCTATCTATCTACCTACCTACCTACCTACCTATCTGTATCTATCTATCTACCTACCTACCTATCTCTATCTATCTACCTACCTTCCTACCTATCTGTATCTATCTATCTACCTAGCTATCTATCTCTATCTATCTATCTACCTACCTAACTATCTCTACCTACCTACCTACCTACCTACCTAACAATCTCTATCTATCTATCTACCTACCTATATATCTCTATCTATCTATCTACCTACCTACCTATCTCTATCTATCTACCTACCTACCTACCTATCTGTATTTATCTATCTACCCACCTACCTATCTCTATCTATCTACCTACCTACCTATCTCTATCTATCTACCTACCTTCCTATCTACCTATCTCTATCTATCTATCTACCTACCTACCTATCTCTATCTATCTACCTACCTACCTACCTACCTATCTGTATCTATCTATCTACCTACCTACCTATCTGTCTCTATCAATCTACCTACCTACCTATCTCTATCTATCTACCTACCTACCTATCTGTATCTATCTATCTACCTACCTACCTATCTGTATCTATCTATCTACCTACCTACCTATCTGTATCTATCTATCTACCTACCTACCTATCTCTATCTATCTACCTACCTACCTACCTACCTATCTGTATCTATCTACCTACCTACCTACCTATCTCTATCTATCTACCTACCTACCTATCTCTATCTATCTATCTACCTACCTACCTATCTGTATCTATCAATCTACCTACCTACCTACCTATCTCTATCTATCTATCTACCTACCTACCTATCTCTATCTATCTACCTACCTACCTACCTATCTGTATCTATCTACCTACCTACTGACCTTTATCTATCTATCTACCTACCTACCTATCTGTATCTATCAATCTACCTACCTACCTATATCTATCTATCTACCTACCTACCTACCTATCTCTATCTATCTACCTACCTACCTACCTATCTGTATCTATCTATCTACCTACCTACCTATCTGTCTCTATCAATCTACCTACCTATCTATCTATATCTATCTATCTATCTACCTACCTACCTATCTCTATCTATCTACCTACCTACCTATCTCTATCTATATCTATCTATCTATCTATCTATCTATCTATCTATCTATCTATCTATCTATCTATCTATCTATCTATCTATCTACCTACCTACCTACCTACCTATCTGTATCTATCTATCTACCTACCTACCTATCTCTATCTATCTACCTACCTTCCTACCTATCTGTATCTATCTATCTACCTAGCTATCTATCTCTATCTATCTATCTACCTACCTAACTATCTCTACCTACCTACCTACCTACCTACCTACCTAACAATCTCTATCTATCTATCTACCTACCTATATATCTCTATCTATCTATCTACCTACCTACCTATCTCTATCTATCTATCTATCTATCTATCTATCTATCTATCTATCTATCTATCTATCTATCTATCTATCTATCTATCTATCTACCTACCTATCTGTATCTATCTACCTACCTACCTATCTCTATCTATCTACCTACCTACCTACCTATCTGTATCTATCTATCTACCTAGCTATCTATCTCTATCTATCTACCTACCTAACAATCTCTACCTACCTACCTACATACCTAACAATCTCTATCTATCTATCTACCTACCTATATATCTCTATCTATCTATCTACCTACCTACCTATCTATCTCTATCTATCTATCTATCTACCTACCTACCTATCTCTATCTATCTACCTACCTACCTACCTACCTATCTGTATCTATCTATCTACCTACCTACCTATCTGTATCTATCAATCTACCTACCTACCTATCTTTCTCTATCAATCTACCTACCTATCTATCTCTATCTATCTATCTACCTACCTACCTATCTCTATCTATCTACCTACCTACCTACCTATCTCTATCTATCTACCTACCTACCTATCTGTATCTATCAATCTACCTACCTACCTATGTCTATCTATCTATCTACCTACCTACCTATCTCTATCTATCTATCTACCTACCTACCTACCTACCTATCTCTATCTATCTACCTACCTACATATCTGTATCTATCTATCTACCTACCTACATATCTGTATCTATCAATCTACCTACCTACCTATCTCTATCTATCTATCTACCTAACTACCTATCTCTATCTATTTACCTACCTATCTATCTCTATCTATCTATCTACCTACCTATCTGTATCTATCTATCTACCTACCTACCTATCTGTATCTATCTATCTACCTACCTACCTATCTGTATCTATCTATCTACCTACCTACCTATCTCTATCTATCTATCTACCTACCTACCTACCTACCTATCTCTATCTATCTACCTACCTACCTACCTACCTACCTATCTCTATCTATATATCTACCTACCTACATATCTGTATTTATCTACCTACCTACTTACCTATGTCTATCTATCTATCTACCTACCTACCTATCTCTATCTATCTACCTACCTTCCTATCTACCTATCTCTATCTATCTATCTACCTACCTACCTATCTCTATCTATCTACCTACCTACCTACCTACCTATCTGTATCTATCTATCTACCTACCTACCTATCTGTCTCTATCAATCTACCTACCTACCTATCTCTATCTATCTACCTACCTACCTATCTGTATCTATCTATCTACCTACCTACCTATCTGTATCTATCTATCTACCTACCTACCTATCTGTATCTATCTATCTACCTACCTACCTATCTCTATCTATCTACCTACCTACCTACCTACCTACCTATCTGTATCTATCTACCTACCTACCTACCTATCTCTATCTATCTACCTACCTACCTATCTCTATCTATCTATCTACCTACCTACATATCTGTATCTATCAATCTACCTACCTACCTACCTATCTCTATCTATCTATCTACCTACCTACCTATCTCTATCTATCTACCTACCTACCTACCTATCTGTATCTATCTACCTACCTACCTACCTATCTCTATCTATCTACCTACCTACTGACCTTTATCTATCTATCTACCTACCTACCTATCTGTATCTATCAATCTACCTACCTACCTATATCTATCTATCTACCTACCTACCTACCTATCTCTATCTATCTACCTACCTACCTACCTATCTGTATCTATCTATCTACCTACCTACCTATCTGTCTCTATCAATCTACCTACCTATCTATCTATATCTATCTATCTATCTACCTACCTACCTATCTCTATCTATCTACCTACCTACCTATCTCTATCTATCTATCTATCTATCTATCTATCTATCTATCTATCTATCTATCTATCTATCTATCTATCTATCTATCTACCTACCTACCTACCTACCTACCTATCTGTATCTATCTATCTACCTACCTACCTATCTCTATCTATCTACCTACCTTCCTACCTATCTGTATCTATCTATCTACCTAGCTATCTATCTCTATCTATCTATCTACCTACCTAACTATCTCTACCTACCTACCTACCTACCTACCTAACAATCTCTATCTATCTATCTACCTACCTATATATCTCTATCTATCTATCTACCTACCTACCTATCTCTATCTATCTACCTACCTACCTACCTATCTGTATTTATCTATCTACCCACCTACCTATCTCTATCTATCTACCTACCTACCTATCTCTATCTATCTACCTACCTTCCTATCTACCTATCTCTATCTATCTATCTACCTACCTACCTATCTCTATCTATCTACCTACCTACCTACCTACCTATCTGTATCTATCTATCTACCTACCTACCTATCTGTCTCTATCAATCTACCTACCTACCTATCTCTATCTATCTACCTACCTACCTATCTGTATCTATCTATCTACCTACCTACCTATCTGTATCTATCTATCTACCTACCTACCTATCTGTATCTATCTATCTACCTACCTACCTATCTCTATCTATCTACCTACCTACCTACCTACCTATCTGTATCTATCTACCTACCTACCTACCTATCTCTATCTATCTACCTACCTACCTATCTGTCTCTATCAATCTACCTACCTACCTATCTCTATCTATCTACCTACCTACCTATCTGTATCTATCTATCTACCTACCTACCTATCTCTATCTATCTACCTACCTAACAATCTCTACCTACCTACCTACATACCTAACAATCTCTATCTATCTATCTACCTACCTATATATCTCTATCTATCTATCTACCTACCTACCTATCTATCTCTATCTATCTATCTATCTACCTACCTACCTATCTCTATCTATCTACCTACCTACCTACCTACCTATCTGTATCTATCTATCTACCTACCTACCTATCTGTATCTATCAATCTACCTACCTACCTATCTTTCTCTATCAATCTACCTACCTATCTATCTCTATCTATCTATCTACCTACCTACCTATCTCTATCTATCTACCTACCTACCTACCTATCTCTATCTATCTACCTACCTACCTATCTGTATCTATCAATCTACCTACCTACCTATGTCTATCTATCTATCTACCTACCTACCTATCTCTATCTATCTATCTACCTACCTACCTACCTACCTACCTATCTCTATCTATCTACCTACCTACATATCTGTATCTATCTATCTACCTACCTACATATCTGTATCTATCAATCTACCTACCTACCTATCTCTATCTATCTATCTACCTACCTACCTATCTCTATCTATCTATCTACCTACCTACCTATCTCTATCTATCTACCTACCTACCTACCTATCTGTATCTATCTATCTACCTACCTACCTATCTCTATCTATCTATCTATCTACCTACCTACCTATCTCTATCTATCTTACCTACCTACCTATCTCTATCTATCTATCTACCTACCTACCTATCTCTATCTATCTACCTACCTACCTATCTCTATCTATCTATCTACCTACCTACCTATCTGTATCTATCTATCTACCTACCTACCTATCTGTATCTATCTACCTACCTACCTATCTCTATCTACCTACCTACCTACCTATCTGTATTTATCTATCTACCCACCTACCTATCTCTATCTATCTACCTACCTACCTATCTCTATCTATCTACCTACCTACCTATCTCTATCTATCTTCCTACCTACCTTCCTATCTCTATCTATCTACCTACCTACCTACCTACCTATCTGTATCTATCTATCTACCTACCTACCTATCTGTCTCTATCAATCTACCTACCTACCTATCTCTATCTATCTACCTACCTACCTATCTGTATCTATCTATCTACCTACCTACCTATCTGTATCTATCTATCTACCTACCTACCTATCTGTATCTATCTATCTACCTACCTACCTACCTATCTGTATCTATCTATCTACCTACCTACCTATCTGTCTCTATCAATCTACCTACCTACCTATCTCTATCTATCTACCTACCTACCTATCTGTATCTATCTATCTACCTACCTACCTATCTGTATCTATCTATCTACCTACCTACCTATCTCTATCTATCTACCTACCTACCTACCTACCTATCTGTATCTATCTACCTACCTACCTATCTCTATCTATCTACCTACCTACCTATCTTTATCTATCTACCTACCTACCTATCTGTATCTATCTATCTACCTACCTATCTATCTCTATCTATCTATCTACCTACCTACCTATCTGTCTCTATCAATCTACCTACCTATCTATCTCTATCTATCTACCTACCTACCTACCTATCACTATCTATCTATCTACCTACCTACCTATCTCTATCTATCTATCTATCTATCTATCTATCTCTCTCTCTCTCTCTCTCTCTCTCTCTCCCTACCTACCTCTATCTATCTATCTATCTATCTATCTATCTATCTATCTATCTATCTATCTATCTATCTATCTATCTATCTACCTACCTATCTGTATCTATCTACCTACCTACCTACCTATCTCTATCTATCTACCTACCTACCTACCTATCTGTATCTATCTATCTACCTAGCTATCTATCTCTATCTATCTATCTACCTACCTAACTATCTCTACCTACCTACCTACATACCTAACAATCTCTATCTATCTATCTACCTACCTATATATCTCTATCTATCTATCTACCTACCTACCTATCTATCTCTATCTATCTATCTACCTACCTACCTATCTCTATCTATCTACCTACCTACCTACCTATCTGTATCTATCTATCTACCTACCTACCTATCTGTATCTATCAATCTACCTACCTACCTATCTTTCTCTATCAATCTACCTACCTATCTATCTCTATCTATCTATCTATCTACCTACCTACCTATCTCTATCTATCTACCTACCTACCTACCTATCTCTATCTATCTACCTACCTACCTATCTGTATCTATCAATCTACCTACCTACCTATGTCTATCTATCTATCTACCTACCTACCTATCTCTATCTATCTATCTACCTACCTACCTACCTACCTACCTACCTACCTATCTCTATCTATCTATCTACCTACCTATCTGTATCTATCTATCTACCTACCTACCTATCTGTATCTATCTATCTACCTACCTACCTATCTCTATCTATCTATCTATCTATCTATCTATCTATCTATCTATCTATCTATCTATCTATCTATCTACCTACCTATCTGTATCTATCTATCTACCTACCTACCTATCTCTATCTATCTATCTACCTACCTACCTATCTCTATCTATCTACCTACCTACCTATCTACCTATGTCTATCTATCTATCTATCTACCTACCTATCTATCTGTATCTATCAATCTACCTACCTACCTATCTCTATCTATCTATCTACCTACCTACCTATCTCTATCTATCTATCTATCTATCTACCTACCTATCTGTATCTATCTATCTACCTACCTACCTATCTCTATCTATCTACCTACCTACCTACCTATCTGTATCTATCTATCTACCTAGCTATCTATCTCTATCTATCTATGTACCTACCTATCTCTATCTATCTACCAACCTACCTACCTATCTCTATCTATCTACCTACCTACCTATCTTTATCTATCTACTTACCTACCTATCTGTATCTATCAATCTACCTACCTACCTATGTCTATCTATCTATCTACCTACCTACCTATCTCTATCTATCTATCTACCTACCTACCTACCTACCTATCTCTATCTATCTATCTACCTACCTACATATCTGTATCTATCTATCTACCTACCTACATATCTGTATCTATCAATCTACCTACCTACCTATCTCTATCTATCTATCTACCTACCTACCTATCTCTATCTATCTATTTACCTACCTATCTATCTCTATCTATCTACCTACCTACCTATCTCTATCTATCTATCTACCTACCTATCTGTATCTATCTATCTACCTACCTACCTATCTGTATATATCTACCTACCTACCTATCTGTATCTATCTATCGACCTACCTACCTATCTCTATCTATCTACCTACCTACCTACCTATCTCTATCTATCTACCTACCTACCTACCTATCTCTATCTATCTATCTACCTACCTACATATCTGTATTTATCTATCTACCTACCTACCTATGTCTATCTATCTATCTACCTACCTATCTATCTGTATCTATCTACCTACCTACCTATCTCTATCTATCTACCTACCTACCTACCTATCTGTATCTATCTATCTACCTAGCTATCTATCTCTATCTATCTACCTACCTAACAATCTCTACCTACCTACCTACATACCTAACAATCTCTATCTATCTATCTACCTACCTATATATCTCTATCTATCTATCTACCTACCTACCTATCTATCTCTATCTATCTATCTATCTACCTACCTACCTATCTCTATCTATCTACCTACCTACCTACCTACCTATCTGTATCTATCTATCTACCTACCTACCTATCTGTATCTATCAATCTACCTACCTACCTATCTTTCTCTATCAATCTACCTACCTATCTATCTCTATCTATCTATCTACCTACCTACCTATCTCTATCTATCTACCTACCTACCTACCTATCTCTATCTATCTACCTACCTACCTATCTGTATCTATCAATCTACCTACCTACCTATGTCTATCTATCTATCTACCTACCTACCTATCTCTATCTATCTATCTACCTACCTACCTACCTACCTACCTATCTCTATCTATCTACCTACCTACATATCTGTATCTATCTATCTACCTACCTACATATCTGTATCTATCAATCTACCTACCTACCTATCTCTATCTATCTATCTACCTACCTACCTATCTCTATCTATCTATTTACCTACCTATCTATCTCTATCTATCTATCTACCTACCTATCTGTATCTATCTATCTACCTACCTACCTATCTGTATCTATCTATCTACCTACCTACCTATCTGTATCTATCTATCTACCTACCTACCTATCTCTATCTATCTACCTACCTACCTACCTACCTACCTATCTCTATCTATCTACCTACCTACCTACCTACCTATCTCTATCTATATATCTACCTACCTACATATCTGTATTTATCTACCTACCTACTTACCTATGTCTATCTATCTATCTACCTACCTATCTATCTGTATCTATCTACCTACCTACCTACCTATCTCTATCTGCCTACCTACCTACCTATCTGTATGTATCTATCTACCCACCTACCTATCTCTATCTATCTATCTACCTACCTACCTATCTCTATCTATCTACCTACCTACCTACCTATCTGTATCTATCTATCTACCTACCTACCTATCTCTATCTATCTATCTACCTACCTACCTATCTCTATCTATCTTACCTACCTACCTATCTCTATCTATCTATCTACCTACCTACCTATCTCTATCTATCTACCTACCTACCTATCTCTATCTATCTATCTACCTACCTACCTATCTGTATCTATCTATCTACCTACCTACCTATCTGTATCTATCTACCTACCTACCTATCTCTATCTACCTACCTACCTACCTATCTGTATTTATCTATCTACCCACCTACCTATCTCTATCTATCTACCTACCTACCTATCTCTATCTATCTACCTACCTACCTATCTCTATCTATCTTCCTACCTACCTTCCTATCTCTATCTATCTACCTACCTACCTACCTACCTATCTGTATCTATCTATCTACCTACCTACCTATCTGTCTCTATCAATCTACCTACCTACCTATCTCTATCTATCTACCTACCTACCTATCTGTATCTATCTATCTACCTACCTACCTATCTGTATCTATCTATCTACCTACCTACCTATCTGTATCTATCTATCTACCTACCTACCTACCTATCTGTATCTATCTATCTACCTACCTACCTATCTGTCTCTATCAATCTACCTACCTACCTATCTCTATCTATCTACCTACCTACCTATCTGTATCTATCTATCTACCTACCTACCTATCTGTATCTATCTATCTACCTACCTACCTATCTCTATCTATCTACCTACCTACCTACCTACCTATCTGTATCTATCTACCTACCTACCTATCTCTATCTATCTACCTACCTACCTATCTTTATCTATCTACCTACCTACCTATCTGTATCTATCTATCTACCTACCTATCTATCTCTATCTATCTATCTACCTACCTACCTATCTGTCTCTATCAATCTACCTACCTATCTATCTCTATCTATCTACCTACCTACCTACCTATCACTATCTATCTATCTACCTACCTACCTATCTCTATCTATCTATCTATCTATCTATCTATCTATCTATCTATCTCTCTCTCTCTCTCTCTCTCTCTCTCT
>JAKSXO010000095.1:165000-182500 GCA_024509115.1 Crotalus helleri
CTGTATCTATCTATCTACCTACATACCTATCTCTATCTATCTATCTACCTACCTACCTATCTCTATCTATCTACCTACCTACCTATCTACCTATGTCTATCTATCTATCTACCTACCTATCTATCTGTATCTATCAATCTACCTACCTACCTATCTCTATCTATCTATCTACCTACCTACCTATCTCTATCTATCTATCTATCTATCTATCTATCTATCTATCTATCTATCTACCTATCTGTATCTATCTATCTACCTACCTACCTATCTCTATCTATCTACCTACCTACCTACCTATCTGTATCTATCTATCTACCTACCTACCTATCTGTATCTATCTATCTACCTACCTACCTATATCTATCTATCTATCTATCTATCTATCTATCTATCTATCTATCTACCTACCTATCTGTATCTATCTATCTACCTACATACCTATCTCTATCTATCTATCTATCTACCTACCTACCTATCTCTATCTATCTACCTACCTACCTATCTACCTATGTCTATCTATCTATCTACCTACCTATCTATCTGTATCTATCAATCTACGTACCTACCTATCTCTATCTATCTATCTACCTACCTACCTATCTCTATCTATCTATCTATCTATCTATCTATCTATCTACCTACCTATCTGTATCTATCTATCTACCTACCTACCTATCTCTATCTATCTACCTACCTACCTACCTATCTGTATCTATCTATCTACCTAGCTATCTATCTATCTATCTATCTATCTATCTATCTATCTATCTATCTATCTATCTATCTATCTATCTACCTAACTATCTCTACCTACCTACCTTCCTACCTAACAATCTTATCTATCTATCTACCTACCTATATATCTCTATCTATCTATCTACCTACCTACCTATCTATCTCTATCTATCTATCTACCTACCTACCTATCTCTATCTATCATTTACCTACCTATCTATCTCTATCTATCTACCTACCTATCTGTATCTATCTATCTACCTACCAACCTATCTGTATATATCTACCTACCTACCTATCTGTATCTATCTATCTACCTACCTACCTATCTGTATCTATCTATCTACCTACCTACCTATCTCTATCTATCTATCTATCTATCTATCTATCTATCTATCTATCTATCTATCTATCTATCTACCTACCTATCTGTATCTATCTATCTACCTACATACCTATCTCTATCTATCTATCTACCTACCTACCTATCTCTATCTATCTACCTACCTACCTATCTACCTATGTCTATCTATCTATCTACCTACCTATCTATCTGTATCTATCAATCTACCTACCTACCTATCTCTATCTATCTTTCTATCTACCTACCTATCTCTATCTATCTATCTATCTATCTATCTATCTATCTACCTATCTGTATCTATCTATCTACCTACCTACCTATCTCTATCTATCTACCTACCTACCTATCTATCTGTATCTATCTATCTACCTATCTATCTATCTATCTATCTATCTATCTATCTATCTATCTATCTATCTATCTATCTATCTATCTATCTACCTACCTAACTATCTCTACCTACCTACCTTCCTACCTAACAATCTCTATCTATCTATCTACCTACCTATATATCTCTATCTATCTATCTACCTACCTACCTATCTATCTCTATCAATCTATCTACCTACCTACCTACCTATCTCTATCTATCTATTTACCTACCTATCTATCTCTATCTATCTACCTACCTATCTGTATCTATCTATCTACCTACCAACCTATCTGTATATATCTACCTACCTACCTATCTGTATCTATCTATCGACCTACCTACCTATCTGTATCTATCAATCTACCTACCTACCTATCTGTCTCTATCAATCTACCTACCTATCTATCTCTATCTATCTATCTACCTACCTACCTATCTCTATCTTTCTACCTACCTACCTACCTATCTCTATCTATCTACCTACCTACCTACCTACCTGTATCTATCTATCTACCTACCTACCTACCTATCTCTATCTATCTACCTACCTACCTATCTGTATCTATCAATCTACCTACCTACCTATGTCTATCTATCTATCTACCTACCTACGTATCTCTATCTATCTATCTACCTACCTACCTACCTACCTACCTACCTACCTATCTCTATCTATCTATCTACCTACCTATCTGTATCTATCTATCTACCTACCTACCTATCTGTATCTATCTATCTACCTACCTACCTATCACTATCTATCTATCTATCTATCTATCTATCTATCTATCTATCTATCTATCTATCTATCTATCTATCTATCTATCTATCTATCTATCTATCTGTATCTATCTATCTACCTACATACCTATCTCTATCTATCTATCTACCTACCTACCTATCTCTATCTATCTACCTACCTACCTATCTACCTATGTCTATCTATCTATCTACCTACCTATCTATCTGTATCTATCAATCTACCTACCTACCTATCTCTATCTATCTATCTACCTACCTACCTATCTCTATCTATCTATCTATCTATCTATCTACCTACCTATCTGTATCTATCTATCTACCTACCTACCTATCTCTATCTATCTACCTACCTACCTACCTATCTGTATCTATCTATCTACCTACCTATCTATCTCTATCTATCTATCTATCTATCTATCTATCTATCTATCTATCTATCTATCTATCTATCTATCTATCTATCTACCTACCTAACTATCTCTACCTACCTACCTTCCTACCTAACAATCTCTATCTATCTATCTACCTACCTATATATCTCTATCTATCTATCTACCTACCTACCTATCTATCTCTATCTATCTATCTACCTACCTACCTATCTCTATCTATCTATTTACCTACCTATCTATCTCTATCTATCTACCTACCTATCTGTATCTATCTATCTACCTACCAACCTATCTGTATATATCTACCTACCTACCTATCTGTATCTATCTATCGACCTACCTACCTATCTGTATCTATCAATCTACCTACCTACCTATCTGTCTCTATCAATCTACCTACCTATCTATCTCTATCTATCTATCTACCTACCTACCTATCTCTATCTTTCTACCTACCTACCTACCTATCTCTATCTATCTACCTACCTACCTATCTTTATCTATCTACCTACCTATCTGTATCTATCAATCTACCTACCTACCTATGTCTATCTATCTATCTACCTACCTACCTATCTCTATCTATCTATCTACCTACCTACCTACCTACCTATCTCTATCTATCTACCCACCTACATATCTGTATCTATCTATCTACCTACCTACATATCTGTATCTATCAATCTACCTACCTACCTATGTCTATCTATCTATCTACCTACCTACCTATCTCTATCTATCTATCTACCTACCTACCTACCTACCTATCTCTATCTATCTATCTACCTACCTACATATCTGTATCTATCGATCTACCTACCTACATATCTGTATCTATCAATCTACCTACCTACCTATCTCTATCTATCTATCTACCTACCTACCTATCTCTATCTATCTATTTACCTACCTATCTATCTCTATCTATCTACCTACCTACCTATCTCTATCTATCTATCTACCTATCTGTATCTATCTATCTACCTACCTACCTATCTGTATATATCTACCTACCTACCTATCTGTATCTATCTATCGACCTACCTACCTATCTCTATCTATCTACCTATCTACCTACCTATCTCTATCTATCTACCTACCTACCTACCTATCTCTATCTATCTATCTACCTACCTACATATCTGTATTTATCTATCTACCTACCTACCTACCTATGTCTATCTATCTATCTACCTACCTATCTATCTGTATCTATCTACCTACCTACCTATCTCTATCTATCTACCTACCTACCTACCTACCTATCTGTATCTATCTATCTACCTACCTACCTATCTGTATCTATCAATCTACCTACCTACCTATCTTTCTCTATCAATCTACCTACCTATCTATCTCTATCTATCTATCTACCTACCTACCTATCTCTATCTATCTACCTACCTACCTACCTATCTCTATCTATCTACCTACCTACCTATCTGTATCTATCAATCTACCTACCTACCTATGTCTATCTATCTATCTACCTACCTACCTATCTCTATCTACCTACCTACCTACCTATCTGTATCTATCTATCTACCTACCTACCTATCTGTATCTATCAATCTACCTACCTACCTATCTCTATCTATCTATCTATCTATCTATCTATCTATCTATCTATCTATCTACCTACCTATCTGTATCTATCTATCTACCTACCTACCTATCTCTATCTATCTACCTACATACCTACCTACCTATCTGTATCTATCTATCTATCTATCTATCTATCTATCTATCTATCTATCTATCTATCTATCATCTATCTATCTATCTATCTATCTATCTATCTTCCTACCTAACTATCTCTACCTACCTACCTACCTACCTACCTAACAATCTCTATCTATCTATCTACATACCTATATATCTCTATCTATCTATCTACCTACCTATCTATTTCTATCTATCTATCTACCTACCTACCTATCTCTATTTATCTACCTACCTACCTACCTATCTCTATCTATCTATCTACCTACCTACATATCTGTATCTATCGATCTACCTACCTACATATCTGTATCTATCAATCTACCTACCTACCTATCTCTATCTATCTATCTACCTACCTACCTATCTCTATCTATCTATTTACCTACCTATCTATCTCTATCTATCTACCTACCTACCTATCTCTATCTATCTATCTACCTATCTGTATCTATCTATCTACCTACCTACCTATCTGTATATATCTACCTACCTACCTATCTGTATCTATCTATCGACCTACCTACCTATCTCTATCTATCTACCTATCTACCTACCTATCTCTATCTATCTACCTACCTACCTACCTATCTCTATCTATCTATCTACCTACCTACATATCTGTATTTATCTATCTACCTACCTACCTACCTATGTCTATCTATCTATCTACCTACCTATCTATCTGTATCTATCTACCTACCTACCTATCTCTATCTATCTACCTATCTACCTACCTACCTATCTGTATCTATCTATCTACCTACCTACCTATCTGTATCTATCAATCTACCTACCTACCTATCTTTCTCTATCAATCTACCTACCTATCTATCTCTATCTATCTATCTACCTACCTACCTATCTCTATCTATCTACCTACCTACCTACCTATCTCTATCTATCTACCTACCTACCTATCTGTATCTATCAATCTACCTACCTACCTATGTCTATCTATCTATCTACCTACCTACCTATCTCTATCTACCTACCTACCTACCTATCTGTATCTATCTATCTACCTACCTACCTATCTGTATCTATCAATCTACCTACCTACCTATCTCTATCTATCTATCTATCTATCTATCTATCTATCTATCTATCTATCTATCTATCTATCTATCTATCTATCTACCTACCTATCTGTATCTATCTATCTACCTACCTACCTATCTCTATCTATCTACCTACATACCTACCTACCTATCTGTATCTATCTATCTATCTATCTATCTATCTATCTATCTATCTATCTATCTATCTATCTATCTATCTATCTATCTATCTTCCTACCTAACTATCTCTACCTACCTACCTACCTACCTACCTAACAATCTCTATCTATCTATCTACATACCTATATATCTCTATCTATCTATCTACCTACCTATCTATTTCTATCTATCTATCTACCTACCTACCTATCTCTATTTATCTACCTACCTACCTACCTACCTATCTGTATCTATCTATCTACCTACCTACCTATCTGTATCTATCAATCTACCTACCTACCTATCTGTCTCTATCAATCTACCTACCTATCTATCTCTATCTATCTATCTACCTACCTACCTATCTCTATCTATCTACCTACCTACCTACCTATCTCTATCTATCTACCTACCTACCTACCTTTATCTATCTACCTACCTACCTATCTGTATCTATCAATCTACCTACCTACCTATGTCTATCTATCTATCTACCTACCTACCTATCTCTATCTATCTACCTACCTACCTACCTACCTACCTCTATCTATCTATCTACCTACCTACATATCTGTATCTATCTATCTACCTACCTACATATCTGTATCTATCAATCTACCTACCTACCTATCTCTATCTATCTATCTACCTACCTACCTATCTCTATCTATCTATTTACCTACCTATCTATCTCTATCTATCTACCTACCTACCTATCTCTATCTATCTATCTATCTATCTATCTATCTATCTACCTACCTATCTGTATTTATCTATCTACCTACCTACCTATCTGTATATATCTACCTACCTACCTATCTGTATCTATCTATCGACCTACCTACCTATCTCTATCTATCTACCTACCTACCTACCTATCTCTATCTATCTACCTACCTACCTACTTTTCTCTATCTATCTATCTACCTACCTACATATATGTATTTATCTATCTACCTACCTACCTATGTCTATCTATCTATCTACCTACCTATCTATCTGTATCTATCTACTTACCTACCTACCTATCTCTATCTATCTGCCTACCTACCTACCTATCTGTATGTATCTATCTACCCACCTATCTCTATCTATCTATCAATCTATCTATCTATCTATCTATCTATCTATCTATCTATCTATCTACCTACCTATCTCTATCTATCTACCTACCTACCTATCTGTATCTATCTATCTACCTACCTACCTATCTCTATCTATCTATCTACCAACCTACCTATCTCTATCTATCTTACCTACCTACCTATCTCTATCTATCTACCTACCTACCTACCTATCTGTATCTATCTATCTACCTACCGACCTATCTCTATCTATCTATCTACCTACCTACCTATCTATATCTATCTACCTACCGACCTACCTATCTCTATCTATCTACCTACCTACCTATCTCTATCTATCTATCTACCTACCTACCTCTCTGTATCTATCAATCTACCTACCTAATTATCTCTATCTATCTATCTACCTACCTATCTGTATCTATCTATCTACCTACCTACCTATCTGTCTCTATCAATCTACCTACCTATCTGTCTCTATCTATCTATCTACCTACCTACCTACCTACCTACCTATCTCTATCTATCTACCTACCTACCTATCTCTATCTATCTATCTATCTATCTATCTATCTATCTATCTATCTATCTATCTATCTATCTATCTATCTATCTATGTATCTATCTATCTATCTATCTATCTATGGCTATCTATCTATCTATCTACCTACCTACCTATCTCTATCTATCTATCTACCTACCTACCTATCTGTATCTATCTATCGACCTACCTACCTATCTCTATCTATCTATCTACCTACCTACCTATCTCTATCTATCTACCTACCTACCTATCTGTATTTATCTATCTACCTACCTACCTATCTGTATCTATCTATCTACCTACCTAACTATCTCTATCTATCTATCTACCTACCTACCTATCTATCTCTATCTATCTATCTACCTACCTACCTATCTGTATCTATCAATCTACCTACCTACATATCTCTATCTATCTATCTACCTACCTACCTACCTAACTATCTCTATCTACCTACCTACCTACCTATCTCTGTCTATCTACCTACCTACCTACCTATCTCTATCTATCTACCTACCTACCTACCTACCTACCTATCTCTTTCTATCTGTTTACATACCTACCTATCTCTGTCTATCTACCTACCTACCTACCTATCTTTATCTATCTATCTATCTATCTATCTATCTATCTATCTATCTATCTATCTATCTATCTACCTACCTATCTATATCAATCTACCTACCTACCTATCTCTATCTATCTATATACCTACCTACCTATCTGTATCTATCTATCTACCTACCTACCTATCTGTATCTATCTATCTACCTACCTACCTATCTCTATCTATCTACCTACCTACCTATCTGTATTTATCTATCTACCCACCTACCTATCTCTATCTATCTACCTACCTACCTATCTTTATCTATCTACCTACCTACCTACCTACCTATCTCTATCTATCTTCCTACCTACCTACCTATCTCTATCTATCTACCTACCTACCTACCTATCTGTATCTATCTATCTACCTACCTACCTCTCTCTCTCTATCAATCTACCTACCTACCTATCTCTATCTATCTACCTACCTACCTATCTGTATCTATCTATCTACCTACCTACCTATCTGTATCTATCTATCTACCTACCTACCTATCTCTATCTATCTATCTACCTACATACCTATCTGTATCTATCTACCTACCTACCTACCTATCTCTATCTATCTACCTACCTACCTATCTGTCTCTATCTATCTACCTACCTACCTATCTCTATCTATCTATCTATCTATCTATCTATCTATCTATCTACGTACCTACCTACCTATATCTATCTATCTATCTACCTACCTACCTATCTGTATCTATCTATCTACCTACCTACCTATCTGTATCTATCAATCTACCTACCTACCTATCTGTATCTATCTATCGAACTACCTACCTATCTCTATCTATCTACCTACCTACCTATCTGTATCTATCTACCTACCTACCTACCTACCTATCTCTATCTATCTACCTACCTACCTATCTTTATGTATCTATCTACCTACCTACCTATCTGTATCTATCAATCTACCTACCTACCTATCTCTATCTATCTACCTTCCTACCTACCTATCTCTATCTATCTACCTACCTACCTACCTATCTGTATCTATCTATCTACCTACCTACCTATCTGTCTCTATCAATCTACCTACCTATCTATCTCTATCTATCTACCTACCTACCTATCTCTATCTATCTACCTACCTACCTATCTCTATCTATCTATCTACCTACCTACCTACCTACCTATCTGTATCTATCTATCTACCTACCTACCTATCTCTATCTATCTACCTACCTACCTATCTGTATCTATCAATCTACCTACCTACCTATGTCTATCTATCTATCTACCTACCTACCTATCTCTATCTATCTATCTACCTACCTACCTATCTGTATCTATCTATCGACCTACCTACCTATCTCTATCTATCTATCTACCTACCTACCTATCTCTATCTATCTATCTACCTACCTACCTATCTGTATCTATCTATCGACCTACCTACCTATCTCTATCTATCTATCTACCTACCTACCTACCTATCTGTATCTATCTATCTACCTACCTACCTATCTCTATCTATCTACCTACCTACCTACCTATCTGTATCTATCTATCTACCTAGCTATCTATCTCTATCTATCTATATACCTACCTAACTATCTCTACCTACCTACCTACCTACCTACGTACCTACCTAACAATCTCTATCTATCTATCTACCTACCTACCTATCTCTATCTATCTACCTACCTACCTACCTATCTGTATCTATCTATCTACCTACCTACCTACCTATCTCTATCTATCTATCTACCTACCTACCTATCTCTATCTATCTTACCTACCTACCTATCTCTATCTATCTACCTACCTACCTACCTATCTGTATCTATCTATCTACCTACCTACCTATCTGTCTCTATCTACCTACCTACCTATCTCTATCTATCTATCTATCTATCTATCTATCTATCTATCTATCTATCTATCTACGTACCTACCTACCTATGTCTATCTATCTATCTACCTACCTACCTATCTGTATCTATCTATCTACCTACCTACCTATCTGTATCTATCAATCTACCTACCTACCTATCTGTATCTATCTATCGAACTACCTACCTATCTCTATCTATCTACCTACCTACCTATCTGTATCTATCTACCTACCTACCTACCTACCTATCTCTATCTATCTACCTACCTACCTATCTTTATGTATCTATCTACCTACCTACCTATCTGTATCTATCAATCTACCTACCTACCTATCTCTATCTATCTACCTTCCTACCTACCTATCTCTATCTATCTACCTACCTACCTACCTATCTGTCTCTATCAATCTACCTACCTATCTATCTCTATCTATCTACCTACCTACCTATCTCTATCTATCTACCTACCTACCTATCTCTATCTATCTACCTACCTACCTACCTACCTACCTATCTGTATCTATCTATCTACCTACCTACCTATCTCTATCTATCTACCTACCTACCTATCTGTATCTATCAATCTACCTACCTACCTATGTCTATCTATCTATCTACCTACCTACCTATCTCTATCTATCTATCTACCTACCTACCTATCTGTATCTATCTATCGACCTACCTACCTATCTCTATCTATCTATCTACCTACCTACCTATCTCTATCTATCTATCTACCTACCTACCTATCTGTATCTATCTATCGACCTACCTACCTATCTCTATCTATCTATCTACCTACCTACCTACCTATCTGTATCTATCTATCTACCTACCTACCTATCTCTATCTATCTACCTACCTACCTACCTATCTGTATCTATCTATCTACCTAGCTATCTATCTCTATCTATCTATATACCTACCTAACTATCTCTACCTACCTACCTACCTACCTACCTACCTAACAATCTCTATCTATCTATCTACCTACCTACCTATCTCTATCTATCTACCTACCTACCTACCTATCTGTATCTATCTATCTACCTACCTACCTACCTATCTCTATCTATCTATCTACCTACCTACCTATCTCTATCTATCTTACCTACCTACCTATCTCTATCTATCTACCTACCTACCTACCTATCTGTATCTATCTATCTACCTACCTACCTATCTGTCTCTATCTACCTACCTACCTATCTCTATCTATCTATCTATCTATCTATCTATCTATCTATCTAT
This sequence comes from Crotalus helleri, assembly GCA_024509115.1. NCBI lineage: Eukaryota > Metazoa > Chordata > Lepidosauria > Squamata > Viperidae > Crotalus > Crotalus helleri. The sequence goes on from JAKSXO010000095.1 coordinate 175,905, forward strand.
CTATCTATCTATCTATCTATCTATCTATCTATCTATCTACCTACCTACCTATATCTATCTATCTATCTACCTACCTACCTATCTGTATCTATCTATCTACCTACCTACCTATCTGTATCTATCAATCTACCTACCTACCTATCTGTATCTATCTATCGAACTACCTACCTATCTCTATCTATCTATCTACCTACCTACCTATCTGTATCTATCTACCTACCTACCTACCTATCTCTATCTATCTACCTACCTACCTATCTTTATGTATCTATCTACCTACCTACCTATCTCTATCTATCTACCTTCCTACCTACCTATCTCTATCTATCTACCTACCTACCTACCTATCTGTATCTATCTATCTACCTACCTACCTATCTGTCTCTATCAATCTACCTACCTAATTATCTCTATCTATCTATCTATCTATCTATCTATCTATCTATCTATCTATCTACCTATCTATCTACCTACCTACCTACCTATCTCTATCTACCTACCTACCTACCTATCTGTATTTATCTATCTACCTACCTACCTATATCTATCTATCTATCTACCTACCTATCTGTATCTATCTATCTACCTACCTACCTATCTGTATCTATCTATCGACCTACCTACCTATCTCTATCTATCTATCTACCTACCTACCTATCTCTATCTATCTATCTACCTACCTACCTATCTGTATCTATCTATCGACCTACCTACCTATCTCTATCTATCTATCTACCTACCTACCTATCTCTATCTATCTATCTACCTACCTACCTATCTGTATCTATCTATCGACCTACCTACCTATCTCTATCTATCTATCTACCTACCTACCTACCTACCTACCTACCTACCTATCTCTATCTATCTATCTACCTACCTACCTATCTGTATCTATCAATCTACCTACCTACATATCTCTATCTATCTATCTATCTATCTATCTATCTATCTATCTATCTATCTATCTATCTATCTACCTACCTACCTATCTCTATCTATCTACCAACCTACCTATCTGTATTTATCTATCTACCTACCTACCTATCTGTATCTATCAATCTACCTCCCTACCTATTTCTATCTATCTATCTACCTACCTACCTACCTACCTATCTCTATCTATCTACCTCCCTACCTATTTCTATCTATCTATCTACCTACCTACCTATCTCTATCTATCTACCTACCTACCTACCTAACTATCTCTATCTATCTACCTACCTACCTACCTACCTACCTATCTCTATCTATCTACCTACCTACCTACCTACCTACCTACCTATCTCTTTCTATCTGTCTACCTACCTACCTATCTCTATCTATCTACCTACCTACCTATCTTTATCTATCTATCTATCTATCTATCTATCTATCTATCTATCTATCTATCTATCTATCTATCTATCTATCTATCTACCTACCTACCTACCTACCTACCTATCTCTATCAATCTACCTACCTACCTATCTCTATCTATCTATCTACCTACCTACCTATCTGTATCTATCTATCTACCTACCTACCTATCTGTATCTATCTACCTACCTACCTATCTCTATCTATCTACCTACCTACCTACCTATCTGTATTTATCTATCTACCCACCTACCTATCTCTATCTATCTACCTACCTACCTATCTCTATCTATCTACCTACATACCTACCTACCTATCTCTATCTATCTTCCTACCTACCTACCTATCTCTATCTATCTACCTACCTACCTACCTATCTGTATCTATCTATCTACCTAACTACCTATCTGTCTCTATCAATCTACCTACCTACCTATCTCTATCTATCTACCTACCTACCTATCTGTATCTATCTATCTACCTACCTACCTATCTGTATCTATCTATCTACCTACCTACCTATCTCTATCTATCTATCTACCTACCTACCTATCTGTATCTATCTACCTCCCTACCTACCTATCTCTATCTATCTACCTACCTACCTATCTCTAACTATCTATCTACCTACCTATCTGTATCTATCAATCTACCTACCTACCTATCTCTATCTATTTATCTACCTACCTACCTATCTCTATCTATCTACCTACCTACCTACCTATCTGTATCTATCTATCTACCTACCTACCTATCTGTCTCTATCAATCTACCTACCTATCTATCTCTATCTATCTACCTACCTACCTACCTATCTCTATCTATCTACCTACCTACCTATCTCTATCTATCTATCTATCTATCTATCTATCTATCTATCTATCTATCTATCTATCTATCTATCTATCTATCTACCTACCTACCTACCTATCTCTATCTACCTACCTACCTACCTATCTGTATTTATCTATCTACCTACCTACCTATATCTATCTATCTATCTACCTACCTATCTGTATCTATCTATCTACCTACCTACCTATCTGTATCTATCTATCGACCTACCTACCTATCTCTATCTATCTATCTACCTACCTACCTATCTCTATCTATCTATCTACCTACCTACCTATCTGTATCTATCTATCGACCTACCTACCTATCTCTATCTATCTATCTACCTACCTACCTATCTCTATCTATCTATCTACCTACCTACCTATCTGTATCTATCTATCGACCTACCTACCTATCTCTATCTATCTATCTACCTACCTACCTACCTACCTACCTATCTCTATCTATCTATCTACCTACCTACCTATCTGTATCTATCAATCTACCTACCTACATATCTCTATCTATCTATCTATCTATCTACCTACCTACCTATCTCTATCTATCTACCAACCTACCTATCTGTATTTATCTATCTACCTACCTACCTATCTGTATCTATCAATCTACCTCCCTACCTATTTCTATCTATCTATCTATCTACCTACCTACCTACCTATCTCTATCTATCTACCTCCCTACCTATTTCTATCTATCTATCTACCTACCTACCTATCTCTATCTATCTACCTACCTACCTACCTAACTATCTCTATCTATCTACCTACCTACCTACCTACCTATCTCTATCTATCTACCTACCTACCTACCTACCTACCTATCTCTTTCTATCTGTCTACCTACCTACCTATCTCTATCTATCTACCTACCTACCTATCTTTATCTATCTATCTATCTATCTATCTATCTATCTATCTATCTATCTATCTATCTATCTATCTACCTACCTACCTACCTACCTACCTATCTCTATCAATCTACCTACCTACCTATCTCTATCTATCTATCTACCTACCTACCTATCTGTATCTATCTATCTACCTACCTACCTATCTGTATCTATCTACCTACCTACCTATCTCTATCTATCTACCTACCTACCTACCTATCTGTATTTATCTATCTACCCACCTACCTATCTCTATCTATCTACCTACCTACCTATCTCTATCTATCTACCTACATACCTACCTACCTATCTCTATCTATCTTCCTACCTACCTACCTATCTCTATCTATCTACCTACCTACCTACCTATCTGTATCTATCTATCTACCTAACTACCTATCTGTCTCTATCAATCTACCTACCTACCTATCTCTATCTATCTACCTACCTACCTATCTGTATCTATCTATCTACCTACCTACCTATCTGTATCTATCTATCTACCTACCTACCTATCTCTATCTATCTATCTACCTACCTACCTATCTGTATCTATCTACCTCCCTACCTACCTATCTCTATCTATCTACCTACCTACCTATCTCTATCTATCTATCTACCTACCTATCTGTATCTATCAATCTACCTACCTACCTATCTCTATCTATCTATCTACCTACCTACCTATCTCTATCTATCTACCTACCTACCTACCTATCTGTATCTATCTATCTACCTACCTACATATCTGTCTCTATCAATCTACCTACCTATCTATCTCTATCTACCTACCTACCTACCTATCTCTATTTATCTATCTATCTATCTATCTATCTATCTATCTATCTATCTATCTATCTATCTATCTATCTATCTACCTACCTACCTACCTATCTCTAGCTACCTACCTACCTACCTATCTGTATTTATCTATCTACCTACCTACCTATCTGTGTCTATCTACCTACCTACCCCTCTGTATCTATCAATCTACCTACCTACCTATGTCTAGCTATCTATCTACCTACCTACCTATCTCTATCTATCTATCTACCTACCTACCTATCTGTATCTATCTATCGACCTACCTACCTATCTCTATCTATCTATCTACCTACCTACCTATCTCTATCTATCTACTTACCTACCTATCTGTATTTATCTATCTACCTACCTACCTATCTGTATCTATCTATCTATCTACCTACCTAACTATCTCTAGCTACCTACCTACCTACCTATCTGTATTTATCTATCTACCTACCTACCTATCTGTATCTAGCTACCTACCTACCTACCTATCTGTATTTATCTATCTACCTACCTACCTATATCTATCTATCTATCTACCTACCTACCTATCTGTATCTATCTATCTACCTACCTACCTATCTGTATCTATCTACCTACCTACCTATCTCTATCTATCTACCTACCTACCTACCTATCTGTATTTATCTATCTACCCACCTACCTATCTCTATCTATCTACCTACCTACCTATCTCTATCTATCTACCTACATACCTACCTACCTATCTCTATCTATCTTCCTACCTACCTACCTATCTCTATCTATCTACCTACCTACCTACCTATCTGTATCTATCTATCTACCTAACTACCTATCTGTCTCTATCAATCTACCTACCTACCTATCTCTATCTATCTACCTACCTACCTATCTGTATCTATCTATCTACCTACCTACCTATCTGTATCTATCTATCTACCTACCTACCTATCTCTATCTATCTATCTACCTACCTACCTATCTGTATCTATCTACCTCCCTACCTACCTATCTCTATCTATCTACCTACCTACCTACCTATCTCTATCTATCTATCTACCTACCTATCTGTATCTATCAATCTACCTACCTACCTATCTCTATCTATCTATCTACCTACCTACCTATCTCTACCTATCTACCTACCTACCTACCTATCTGTATCTATCTATCTACCTACCTACCTATCTGTCTCTATCAATCTACCTACCTATCTATCTCTATCTATCTACCTACCTACCTACCTATCTCTATCTATCTACCTACCTACCTATCTCTATCTATCTATCTATCTATCTATCTATCTATCTATCTATCTATCTATCTATCTATCTATCTATCTATCTATCTATCTATCTATCTACCTACCTACCTACCTACCTATCTCTAGCTACCTACCTACCTACCTATCTGTATTTATCTATCTACCTACCTACCTACCTATCTGTATCTATCTACCTACCTACCCCTCTGTATCTATCAATCTACCTACCTACCTATGTCTAGCTATCTATCTACCTACCTACCTATCTCTATCTATCTATCTACCTACCTACCTATCTGTATCTATCTATCGACCTACCTACCTATCTCTATCTATCTATCTACCTACCTACCTATCTCTATCTATCTACCTACCTACCTATCTGTATTTATCTATCTACCTACCTACCTATCTGTATCTATCTATCTACCTACCTAACTATCTCTAGCTACCTACCTACCTACCTATCTGTATTTATCTATCTACCTACCTACCTATCTGTATCTAGCTACCTACCTACCTACCTACCTATCTGTATTTATCTATCTACCTACCTACCTATATCTATCTATCTATCTACCTACCTACCTATCTGTATCTATCTATCTACCTACCTACCTATCTGTATCTATCAATCTACCTACCTACCTATGGCTATCTATCTATCTATCTATCTATCTATCTATCTATCTACTTCCCTACCTATCTCTATCTATCTATCTACCTACCTACCTATCTGTATCTATCTATCGACCTACCTACCTATCTCTATCTATCTATCTACCTACCTACCTATCTCTATCTATCTACCTACCTACCTATCTGTATTTATCTATCTACCTACCTACCTATCTGTATCTATCTATCTACCTACCTAACTATCTCTATCTATCTATCTCCCTACCTACCTATCTATCTCTATCTATCTATCTACCTACCTACCTATCTCTATCTATCTATCTACCTACCTACCTATCTGTATCTATCAATCTACCTACCTACATATCTCTATCTATCTATCTACCTACCTACCTAACTATCTCTATCTACCTACCTACCTACCTATCTCTGTCTATCAATCTACCTACCTACATATCTCTATCTATCTATCTTCCTACCTACCTAACTATCTCTATCTACCTACCTACCTACCTATCTCTGTCTACCTACCTACCTACCTACCTACCTACCTAACAATCTCTATCTATCTATCTACCTACCTACCTATCTCTATCTATCTACCTACCTACCTACCTATCTGTATCTATCTATCTATCTATCTACCTACCTACCTATCTCTATCTATCTATCTACCTACCTACCTATCTCTATCTATCTTACCTACCTACCTATCTCTATCTATGTACCTACCTACCTACCTATCTGTATCTATCTATCTACCTACCTACCTATCTGTATCTATCTATCTGCCTA
>JAKSXO010000095.1:187500-210000 GCA_024509115.1 Crotalus helleri
TATCTATCTACCTACCTACCTATCTGTCTCTATCAATCTACCTACCTATCTATCTCTATCTATCTATCTACCTACCTACCTATCTCTATCTATCTACCTACCTACCTATCTCTATCTATCTATCTATCTATCTATCTATCTATCTATCTATCTATCTATCTACCTACCTATCTATCTACCTACCTACCTATCTCTAGCTACCTACCTACCTGCCTATCTGTATTTATCTATCTACCTACCTACCTATATCTATCTATCTATCTACCTACCTACCTATCTGTATCTATCTATCTACCTACCTACCTATCTGTCTCTATCAATCTACCTACCTATCTATCTCTATCTATCTATCTACCTACCTACCTATCTCTATCTATCTACCTACCTACCTATCTCTATCTATCTATCTATCTATCTATCTATCTATCTATCTATCTATCTATCTATCTATCTATCTATCTATCTACCTACCTATCTATCTACCTACCTACCTATCTCTAGCTACCTACCTACCTGCCTATCTGTATTTATCTATCTACCTACCTACCTATATCTATCTATCTATCTACCTACCTACCTATCTGTATCTATCTATCTATCTACCTACCTATCTGTATCTATCAATCTACCTACCTACCTATCTCTATCTATCTATCTATCTATCTATCTATCTATCTATCTATCTATCTATCTATCTATCTATCTATCTATCTATCTATCTATCTATCTATCTATCTATCTACCTACCTACCTATCTCTATCTATCTACCTACCTACCTATCTGTATTTATCTATCTACCTACCTACCTATCTGTATCTATCTATCTACCTACCTAACTATCTCTATCTATCTATCTACCTACCTACCTATCTATCTCTATCTATCTACCTACCTACCTACCTACCTCTATCTATCTATCTACCTACCTACCTATCTGTATCTATCAATCTACCTACCTACATATCTCTATCTATCTATCTACCTACCTACCTATCTCTATCTACCTACCTACCTACATATTTCTGTCTATCTACCTACCTACCTACCTATCTCTATCTATCTACCTACCTACCTACCTACCTACCTACCTACCTATCTCTTTCTATCTGTCTACCTAACTACCTATCTCTATCTATCTACCTACCTACCTACCTATCTTTATCTATCTACCTACCTACCTATCTCTATCTATCTACCTACCTACCTACCTACTTACCTATCTCTATCTATCTTCCTACCTACCTACCTATCTCTATCTATCTACCTACATACCTACCTATCTGTATCTATCTATCTACCTACCTACCTCTCTGTCTCTATCAATCTACCTACCTACCTATCTCTATCTATCTACCTACCTACCTATCTGTATCTATCTACCTACCTACCTATCTGTATCTATCTATCTACCTACCTACCTATCTGTATCTATCTACCTACCTACCTACCTATCTCTATCTATCTACCTACCTACCTATCTCTATCTATCTATCTACCTACCTACCTATCTGTTTCTATCAATCTACCTACCTACCTATCTCTATCTATCTATCTACCTACCTACATATCTCTATCTATCTACCTACCTACCTACCTACCTATCTGTATCTATCTACCTACCTACCTACCTATCTGTCTCTATCAATCTACCTACCTATCTATCTCTATCTATCTACCTACCTACCTACCTACCTATCTCTATCTATCTACCTACCTACCTATCTCTATCTATCTATCTATCTATGTATCTATCTATGTATCTATCTATCTATCTCTCTCTCTCTATCTATCTATCTATCTACCTACCTACCTATATCTATCTATCTATCTACCTACCTACCTATCTGTATAAATCAATCGACCTACCTACCTATCTTTATCTATCTACCTACCTACCTACCTATCTCTATCTATCTATCTACCTACCTACCTACCTATCTCTATCTATCTACCTACCTACCTACCTATCTCTATCTATCTATCTATCTATCTATCTATCTATCTATCTATCTATCTATCTATCTATCTATCTATCTATCTATCTATCTATCTATCTACCTACCTACCTACCTACCTATCTCTATCTATCTACCTACCTACCTACCTATCTCTATCTATCTATCTATCTATCTATCTATCTATCTATCTATCTATCTATCTATCTATCTATCTATCTATCTATCTATCTACCTACCTACCTATCTCTATCTATCTACCTACCTACCTACCTATCTGTATCTATCTATCTACCTAGCTATCTATCTCTATCTATCTATCTACCTACTTAACTATCTCTACCTACCTACCTACCTACCTACCTACCTAACAATATCTATCTATCTATCTACCTACCTATATATCTCTATCTATCTATCTACCTACCTACATATCTCTATCTATCTATCTATCTATCTATCTATCTATCTATCTATCTATCTATCTATCTATCTATCTATCTATCTATCTATCTATCTATCTACCTACCTACCTATCTCTATCTATCTACCTACCTACCTACCTATCTGTATCTATCTATCTACCTACCTACCTATCTCTATCTATCTATCTACTTACCTACCTATCTCTATCTATCTTACCTACCTACCTATCTCTATCTATCTACCTACCTACCTACCTATCTGTATCTATCTATCTACCTACCTACCTATCTGTATCTATCTATCTACCTACCTACCTATCTCTATCTATCTATCTACCTACCTACCTATCTCTATCTAGCTACCTACCGACCTACCTATCTCTATCTATCTACCTACCTACCTATCTCTATCTATCTATCTACCTACCTACCTCTCTGTATCTATCAATCTACCTACCTAATTATCTCTATCTATCTATCTACCTACCTACCTATCTGTATCTATCTATCTACCTACCTACCTGTCTGTCTCTATCAATCTACCTACCTACCTATCTATCTCTATCTATCTACCTACCTACCTACCTACCTACCTATCTCTATCTATCTACCTACCTACCTATCTGTATCTATCTATCTACCTACCTACCTGTCTGTCTCTATCAATCTACCTACCTATCTATCTCTATCTATCTATCTACCTACCTACCTACCTATCTCTATCTATCTACCTACCTACCTACCTATCTCTATCTATCTATCTATCTATCTATCTATCTATCTATCTATCTATCTATCTATCTATCTATCTATCTATCTATCTATCTATTTATCTATCTACCTACCTACCTACCTACCTATCTCTATCTAATTACCTACCTACCTACCTATCTGTATTTATCTATCTATCTACCTACCTATCTCTATCTATCTATCTACCTACCTACCTATCTGTATCTATCTATCGACCTACCTACCTATCTCTATCTATCTATCTACCTACCTACCCATCTCTATCTATCTACCTACCTACCTATCTGTATTTATCTATCTACCTACCTACCTATCTGTATCTATCTATCTACCTACCTAACTATCTCTATCTATCTATCTACCTACCTACCTATCTATCTCTATCTATCTATCTACCTACCTACCTATCTCTATCTATCTATCTACCTACCTACCTAACTATCTCTATCTACCTACCTACCTACCTATCTCTGTCTACCTACCTACCTACCTACCTATCTCTATCTATCTACCTACCTACCTACCTACCTACCTATCTCTTTCTACCTGTCTACCTACCTAGCTATCTCTATCTATATACCTATCTACCTACCTATATTTATCTATCTATCTATCTATCTATCTATCTATCTATCTATCTATCTATCTATCTACCTACCTATCTCTATCCATCTACCTACCTACCTATCTCTATCTATCTATCTATCTACCTACCTACCTATCTATATCTATCTATCTACCTACCTACCTATCTGTATCTATCTACCTACCTACCTACCTATCTCTATCTATATACCTACCTACCTACCTATCTGTATTTATCTATCTACCCACCTACCAATCTCTATCTATCTACCTACCTACCTATCTCTATCTATCTACCTACCTACCTACCTACCTACCTATCTCTATCTATCTTCCTACCTACCTTCCTATCTCTATCTATCTATCTACTTACCTACCTACCTACCTACCTACCTATGTGTATCTATCTATCTACCTACCTACCTATCTGTCTCTATCAATCTACCTACCTACCTATCTCTATCTATCTACCTACCTACCTATCTGTATCTATCTATCTACCTACCTACCTATCTGTATCTATCTATCTACCTACCTACCTATCTGTATCTATCTATCTACCTACCTACCTATCTCTATCTATCTACCTACCTACCTACCTACCTACCTACCTATCTGTATATATCTACCTACCTACCTACCTATCTCTATCTACCTACCTACCTATCTCTATCTATCTATCTACCTACCTACCTATCTGTATCTATCAATCTACCTACCTACCTACCTATCTCTATCTATCTATCTACCTACCTACCTATCTCTATCTATCTACCTACCTACCTACCTATCTGTATCTATCTATCTACCTACCTACCTACCTATCTCTATCTATCTATCTATCTATCTATCTATCTATCTATCTATCTATCTATCTATCTATCTCTCTCTCTCTCTCTCTCTATCTATCTATCTATCTACCTACCTTCCTATATCTATCTATCTATCTATCTACCTACCTACCTATCTGTATCTATCTATCTACCTACCTACCTATCTGTATCTATCAATCAACCTACCTACCTATCTGTATCTATCTATCTACCTACCTACCTATCTCTATCTATCTATCTACCTACCTACCTATCTGTATCTATCTACCTACCTACCTACCGATCTCTATCTATCTACCTACCTACCTACCTTTATCTATCTATCTACGTACCTACCTATCTGTATCTATCAATCTACCTACCTACCTATCTCTATCTATCTACCTACCTACCTACCTATCTCTATCTATCTACCTACCTACCTACCTATCTGTATCTATCTATCTACCTACCGACCTATCTGTCTCTATCAATCTACCTACCTATCTATCTCTATCTATCTATCTATCTATCTATCTATCTATCTATCTACCTACCTACCTACCTATCTCTATCTATCTATCTATCTATCTATCTATCTATCTATCTATCTATCTATCTATCTATCTATCTATCTACCTACCTACCTACCTATCTGTATCTATCTATCTACCTACCTACCTACCTATCTCTATCTATCTACCTACCTTCCTACCTATCTGTATCTATCTATCTACCTAGCTATCTATCTCTATCTGTCTGTCTACCTACCTAACTATCTCTACCTACCTACTTACCTACCTACCTACCTACCTAACAATCTCTATCTATCTATCTACCTACATATATATATCTCTATCTATCTATCTACCTACCTACCTATATCTATCTATCTATCTATCTATCTATCTATCTATCTATCTATCTATCTATCTATCTATCTATCTATCTATCTATCTATCTATCTATCTATCTATCTATCTATCTATCTATCTACCTACCTATCTGTTTCTATCTATATACCTACCTACCTATGTCTATCTATCTACCTACCTACCTACCTATCTGTATCTATCTATCTACCTAGCTATCTATCTCTATATATCTATCTACCTACCTAACTATCTCTACCTACCTACCTACATACCTAACAATCTCTATCTATCTACCTACCTACCTATATATCTCTATCTATCTATCTACCTACCTACCTATCTATCTCTATCTATCTATCTACCTACCTACCTACCTATCTGTATCTATCTATCTACCTACCTACCTACCTATCTCTATCTATCTACCTACCTTCCTACCTATCTGTATCTATCTATCTACCTAGCTATCTATCTCTATCTGTCTGTCTACCTACCTAACTATCTCTACCTACCTACCTACCTACCTACCTACCTACCTAACAATCTCTATCTATCTATCTACCTACATATCTATCTATCTATCTATCTATCTATCTATCTATCTATCTATCTATCTATCTATCTATCTATCTATCTATCTACCTACCTATCTGTTTCTATCTATCTACCTACCTACCTATCTCTATCTATCTACCTACCTACCTACCTATCTGTATCTATCTATCTACCTAGCTATCTATCTCTATCTATCTATCTACCTACCTAACTATCTCTACCTACCTACCTACATACCTACCTATCTCTATCTATCTACCTACCTACCTACCTATCTGTATCTATCTATCTACCTACCTACCTATCTTTCTCTATCAATCTACCTACCTATCTATCTCTATCTATCTATCTACCTACCTACCTATTTCTATCTATCTACCTACCTACCTACCTATCTCTATCTACCTACCTACCTACCTATCTGTATCTATCTATCAATCTACCTACCTACCTATGTCTATCTATCTATCTACCTACCTACCTATCTCTATCTATCTATCTACCTACCTACCTACCTACCTACCTATATCTATCTATCTACCTACCTACCTACCTATCTCTATCTATCTACCTACCTACCTACCTATCTCTATCTATCTATCTATCTATCTATCTATCTATCTATCTATCTATCGATCGATCGATCGATCGATCGATCGATCGATCGATCGATCGATCTATCTATCTATCTATCTATCTATCTATCTATCTATCTATCTATCTATCTATCTATCTATCTATCTATCTATCTATCTATCTATCTATCTATCTACCTACCTACCTACCTATCTCTATCTATCTACCTACCTACCTATCTGTATCTATCTATCTACCTAGCTATCTATCTCTATCTATCTATCTACCTACTTAACTATCTCTACCTACCTACCTATCTACCTACCTACCTAACAATCTCTATCTATCTATCTACCTACCTATATATCTCTATCTATCTATCTACCTACCTACCTATCTCTATCTATCTATCTATCTATCTATCTATCTATCTATCTATCTATCTATCTATCTATCTATCTACCTACCTACCTATCTCTATCTATCTACCTACCTACCTACCTATCTGTATCTATCTATCTACCTACCTACCTATCTCTATCTATCTATCTACTTACCTACCTATCTCTATCTATCTTACCTACCTACCTATCTCTATCTATCTACCTACCTACCTACCTATTTGTATCTATCTATCTACCTACCTACCTACCTATCTCTATCTATCTACCTACCTTCCTACCTATCTGTATCTATCTATCTACCTAGCTATCTATCTCTATCTGTCTGTCTACCTACCTAACTATCTCTACCTACCTACCTACCTACCTACCTACCTACCTACCTAACAATCTCTATCTATCTATCTACCTACATATCTATCTATCTATCTATCTATCTATCTATCTATCTATCTATCTATCTATCTATCTATCTATCTATCTATCTACCTACCTATCTGTTTCTATCTATCTACCTACCTACCTATCTCTATCTATCTACCTACCTACCTACCTATCTGTATCTATCTATCTACCTAGCTATCTATCTCTATCTATCTATCTACCTACCTAACTATCTCTACCTACCTACCTACATACCTAACAATCTCTATCTATCTACCTACCTACCTATCTATCTCTATCTATCTATCTATCTATCTACCTACCTACCTACCTACCTATCTATCTCTATCTATCTATCTACCTACCTACCTACCTATCTCTATCTATCTACCTACCTACCTACCTATCTGTATCTATCTATCTACCTACCTACCTATCTTTCTCTATCAATCTACCTACCTATCTATCTCTATCTATCTATCTACCTACCTACCTATCTCTATCTATCTACCTACCTACCTACCTATCTCTATCTATCTACCTACCTACCTATCTGTATCTATCTATCAATCTACCTACCTACCTATGTCTATCTATCTATCTACCTACCTACCTATCTCTATCTATCTATCTACCTACCTACCTACCTACCTACCTATATCTATCTACCTACCTACCTACCTACCTATCTCTATCTATCTACCTACCTACCTACCTATCTCTATCTATCTATCTATCTATCTATCTATCTATCTATCTATCTATCTATCTATCTATCGATCGATCGATCGATCGATCGATCGATCGATCTATCTATCTATCTATCTATCTATCTATCTATCTATCTATCTATCTATCTATCTATCTATCTATCTACCTACCTACCTACCTATCTCTATCTATCTACCTACCTACCTACCTATCTGTATCTATCTATCTACCTACCTACCTATCTCTATCTATCTATCTATCTATCTATCTATCTATCTATCTATCTATCTATCTATCTATCTACCTACCTACCTATCTCTATCTATCTATCTACTTACCTACCTATCTCTATCTATCTTACCTACCTACCTATCTCTATCTATCTACCTACCTACCTACCTATCTGTATCTATCTATCTACCTACCTACCTATCTCTATCTATCTATCTACTTACCTACCTATCTCTATCTATCTTACCTACCTACCTATCTCTATCTATCTACCTACCTACCTACCTATCTGTATCTATCTACCTACCTACCTATCTGTATCTATCTATCTACCTACCTACCTATCTCTATCTATCTATCTACCTACCTACCTATCTCTATCTATCTACCTACCGACCTACCTATCTCTATCTATCTACCTACCTACCTATCTCTATCTATCTATCTACCTACCTACCTCTCTGTATCTATCAATCTACCTACCTAATTATCTCTATCTATCTATCTACCTACCTACCTATCTGTATCTATCTATCTACCTACCTACCTGTCTGTCTCTATCAATCTACCTACCTATCTATCTCTATCTATCTATCTACCTACCTACCTACCTATCTCTATCTATCTACCTACCTACCTATCTGTATCTATCTATCTACCTACCTACCTGTCTGTCTCTATCAATCTACCTACCTATCTATCTGTATCTATCTATCTACCTACCTACCTACCTATCTCTATCTATCTACCTACCTACCTATCTCTATCTATCTATCTATCTATCTATCTATCTATCTATCTATCTATCTATCTATCTATCTATCTATCTATCTATCTACCTACCTACCTACCTACCTATCTCTATCTAATTACCTACCTACCTACCTATCTGTATTTATCTATCTACCTACCTACCTATATCTATCTATCTACCTACCTACCTATCTGTATCTATCTACCTACCTACCTATCTGTATCTATCAATCTACCTACATACCTATGTCTATCTATCTATCTACCTACCTACCTATCTCTATCTATCTATCTACCTACCTACCTATCTGTATCTATATTTCGACCTACCTACCTATCTCTATCTATCTATCTACCTACCTACCTATCTCTATCTATCTACCTACCTACCTATCTGTATTTATCTATCTACCTACCTACCTATCTGTATCTATCTATCTACCTACCTAACTATCTCTATCTATCTATCTATCTACCTACCTACCTATCTATCTCTATCTATCTATCTACCTACCTACCTATCTCTATCTATCTATCTACCTACCTACCTAACTATCTCTATCTACATACCTACCTACCTATCTCTGTCTACCTACCTACCTACCTATCTCTATCTATCTACCTACCTACCTACCTATATTTATCTATCTATCTATCTATCTATCTATCTATCTATCTATCTATCTATCTATCTATCTACCTACCTATCTCTATCTATCTATCTACCTACCTATCTCTATCCATCTACCTACCTACCTATCTCTATCTATCTATCTACCTACCTACCTATCTATATCTATCTATCTACCTACCTACCTATCTCTATCTATCTACCTACCTACCTACCTATCTCTATCTATCTACCTACCTACCTACCTACCTATGTGTATCTATCTATCTACCTACCTACCTATCTGTCTCTATCAATCTACCTACCTATCTATCTGTATCTATCTATCTACCTACCTACCTACCTATCTCTATCTATCTACCTACCTACCTATCTCTATCTATCTATCTATCTATCTATCTATCTATCTATCTATCTATCTATCTATCTATCTATCTATCTACCTACCTACCTACCTACCTATCTCTATCTAATTACCTACCTACCTACCTATCTGTATTTATCTATCTACCTACCTACCTATATCTATCTATCTACCTACCTACCTATCTGTATCTATCTACCTACCTACCTATCTGTATCTATCAATCTACCTACATACCTATGTCTATCTATCTATCTACCTACCTACCTATCTCTATCTATCTATCTACCTACCTACCTATCTGTATCTATATTTCGACCTACCTACCTATCTCTATCTATCTATCTACCTACCTACCTATCTCTATCTATCTACCTACCTACCTATCTGTATTTATCTATCTACCTACCTACCTATCTGTATCTATCTATCTACCTACCTAACTATCTCTATCTATCTATCTATCTACCTACCTACCTATCTATCTCTATCTATCTATCTACCTACCTACCTATCTCTATCTATCTATCTACCTACCTACCTAACTATCTCTATCTACATACCTACCTACCTATCTCTGTCTACCTACCTACCTACCTATCTCTATCTATCTACCTACCTACCTACCTATATTTATCTATCTATCTATCTATCTATCTATCTATCTATCTATCTATCTACCTACCTATCTCTATCTATCTATCTACCTACCTATCTCTATCCATCTACCTACCTACCTATCTCTATCTATCTATCTACCTACCTACCTATCTATATCTATCTATCTACCTACCTACCTATCTCTATCTATCTACCTACCTACCTACCTATCTCTATCTATCTACCTACCTACCTACCTACCTACCTATGTGTATCTATCTATCTACCTACCTACCTATCTGTCTCTATCAATCTACCTACCTACCTATCTCTATCTATCTACCTACCTACCTATCTGTATCTACCTACCTACCTACCTACCTATCTGTATCTATCTATCTACCTACCTACCTATCTGTATCTATCTATCTACCTACCTACCTATCTCTATCTATCTACCTACCTACCTACCTACCTACCTATCTGTATATATCTACCTACCTACCTACCTATCTCTATCTACCTACCTACCTATCTCTATCTATCTATCTACCTACCTACCTATCTGTATCTATCAATCTACCTACCTATCTACCTATCTCTATCTATCTATCTACCTACCTACCTATCTCTATCTATCTACCTACCTACCTACCTATCTGTATCTATCTATCTACCTACCTACCTATCTCTATCTATCTATCTATCTATCTATCTATCTATCTATCTATCTATCTATCTATCTATCTACCTACCTTCCTATATCTATCTATCTATCTACCTACCTACCTATCTGTATCTATCTATCTACCTACCTACCTATCTGTATCTATCAATCTACCTACCTACCTATCTGTATCTATCTATCTACCTACCTACCTATCTCTATCTATCTATCTACCTACCTACCTATCTGTATCTATCTACCTACCTACCTACCGATCTCTATCTATCTACCTACCTACCTACCTTTATCTATCTATCTACCTACCTACCTATCTGTATCTATCAATCTACCTACCTACCTATCTCTATCTATCTACCTACCTACCTACCTATCTCTATCTATCTACCTACCTACCTACCTATCTGTATCTATCTATCTACCTACCGACCTATCTGTCTCTATCAATCTACCTACCTATCTATCTCTATCTATCTATCTATCTACCTACCTACCTACCTATCTCTATCTATCTATCTATCTATCTATCTATCTATCTATCTATCTATCTATCTATCTATCTATCTATCTATCTATCTACCTACCTACCTATCTGTATCTATCTATCTACCTACCTACCTATCTCTATCTATCTACCTACCTTCCTACCTATCTGTATCTATCTATCTACCTAGCTATCTATCTCTATCTGTCTGTCTACCTACCTAACTATCTCTACCTACCTACTTACCTACCTACCTACCTACCTAACAATCTCTATCTATCTATCTACCTACATATATATATCTCTATCTATCTATCTACCTACCTACCTATATCTATCTATCTATCTATCTATCTATCTATCTATCTATCTATCTATCTATCTATCTATCTATCTATCTATCTATCTACCTACCTATCTGTTTCTATCTATATACCTACCTACCTATCTCTATCTATCTACCTACCTACCTACCTATCTGTATCTATCTATCTACCTAGCTATCTATCTCTATATATCTATCTACCTACCTAGCTATCTCTACCTACCTACCTACATACCTAACAATCTCTATCTACCTACCTACCTATATATCTCTATCTATCTATCTATCTATCTACCTACCTACCTATCTATCTCTATCTATCTATCTACCTACCTACCTACCTACCTATCTGTATCTATCTATCTACCTACCTACCTACCTATCTCTATCTATCTACATACCTTCCTACCTATCTGTATCTATCTATCTACCTAGCTATCTATCTCTATCTGTCTGTCTACCTACCTAACTATCTCTACCTACCTACCTACCTACCTACCTACCTACCTACCTACCTACCTAACAATCTCTATCTATCTATCTACCTACATATCTATCTATCTATCTATCTATCTATCTATCTATCTATCTATCTATCTATCTATCTATCTATCTATCTATCTATCTATCTATCTACCTACCTATCTGTTTCTATCTATCTACCTACCTACCTATCTCTATCTATCTACCTACCTACCTACCTATCTGTATCTATCTATCTACCTACCTAACTATCTCTACCTACCTACCTACATACCTAACAATCTCTATCTATCTACCTACCTACCTATCTATCTCTATCTATCTATCTATCTACCTACCTACCTATCTATCTCTATCTATCTATCTACCTACCTACCTATCTCTATCTATCTACCTACCTACCTACCTATCTGTATCTATCTATCTACCTACCTACCTACCTTTCTCTATCAATCTACCTACCTATCTATCTCTATCTATCTATCTACCTACCTACCTATCTCTATCTATCTACCTACCTACCTACCTATCTCTATCTATCTACCTACCTACCTATCTGTATCTATCTATCAATCTACCTACCTACCTATGTCTATCTATCTATCTACCTACCTACCTATCTCTATTTATCTATCTACCTACCTACCTACCTACCTACCTACCTATATTTATCTATCTACCTACCTACATATCTGTATCTATCTATCTACCTACCTACATATCTGTATCTATCAATCTACCTACCTACCTATCTCTATCTATCTATCTACCTACCTACCTATCTCTATCTATCTATTTACCTACCTATCTATCTCTATCTATCTACCTACCTACCTATCTCTATCTATCTATCTATCTATCTACCTACCTATCTGTATCTATCTATCTACCTACCTACCTATCTGTATCTATCTATCTACCTACCTACCTATCTGTATCTATCTATCGACCTACCTACCTATCTCTATCTATCTACCTACCTACCTACCTACCTACCTATCTCTATCTATCTACCTACCTACCTACCTATCTCTATCTATCTATCTACCTACCTACATATCTGTATTTATCTATCTGCCTACCTACCTATGTCTATCTATCTATCTACCTACATATCTATCTGTATCTATCTACCTACCTACCTACCTATCTCTATCTGCCTACCTACCTACCTATCTGTATGTATCTATCTACCCACCTACCTATCTCTATCTATCTATCTACCTACCTACCTATCTCTATCTATCTACCTACCTACCTACCTATCTGTATCTATCTATCTACCTACCTACCTATCTCTATCTATCTATCTACCTACCTACCTATCTCTATCTATCTATCTATCTACCTACCTATCTGTTTCTATCTATCTACCTACCTACCTATCTCTATCTATCTACCTACCTACCTACCTATCTGTATCTATCTATCTACCTACCTAACTATCTCTACCTACCTACCTACATACCTAACAATCTCTATCTATCTACCTACCTACCTATCTATCTCTATCTATCTATCTATCTACCTACCTACCTATCTATCTCTATCTATCTATCTACCTACCTACCTATCTCTATCTATCTACCTACCTACCTACCTATCTGTATCTATCTATCTACCTACCTACCTACCTTTCTCTATCAATCTACCTACCTATCTATCTCTATCTATCTATCTACCTACCTACCTATCTCTATCTATCTACCTACCTACCTACCTATCTCTATCTATCTACCTACCTACCTATCTGTATCTATCTATCAATCTACCTACCTACCTATGTCTATCTATCTATCTACCTACCTACCTATCTCTATTTATCTATCTACCTACCTACCTACCTACCTACCTATATCTATCTATCTACCTACCTACATATCTGTATCTATCTATCTACCTACCTACATATCTGTATCTATCAATCTACCTACCTACCTATCTCTATCTATCTATCTACCTACCTACCTATCTCTATCTATCTATTTACCTACCTATCTATCTCTATCTATCTACCTACCTACCTATCTCTATCTATCTATCTATCTATCTATCTACCTACCTATCTGTATCTATCTATCTACCTACCTACCTATCTGTATCTATCTATCTACCTACCTACCTATCTGCATCTATCTATCGACCTACCTACCTATCTCTATCTATCTACCTACCTACCTACCTACCTATCTCTATCTATCTACCTACCTACCTACCTATCTCTATCTATCTATCTACCTACCTACATATCTGTATTTATCTATCTGCCTACCTACCTATGTCTATCTATCTATCTATCTATCTACCTACATATCTATCTGTATCTATCTACCTACCTACCTACCTACCTATCTCTATCTGCCTACCTACCTACCTATCTGTATGTATCTATCTACCCACCTACCTATCTCTATCTATCTATCTACCTACCTACCTATCTCTATCTATCTACCTACCTACCTACCTATCTGTCTCTATCAATCTACCTACCTACCTATCTCTATCTATCTACCTACCTACCTATCTGTATCTATCTATCTACCTACCTACCTATCTCTATCTATCTACCTACCTACCTACCTACCTATCTGTATCTATCTATCTACCTACCTACCTATCTCTATCTATCTATCTACCTACCTACCTATCTGTATCTATCTACCTACCGACCTACCTATCTCTATCTATCTACCTACCTACCTACCTATCTCTATCTATCTATCTACCTACCTACCTCTCTGTATCTATCAATCTACCTACCTAATTATCTCTATCTATCTATCTACCTACCTACCTATCTGTATCTATCTATCTACCTACCTACCTATCTGTCTCTATCAATCTACCTACCTATCTATCTCTATCTATCTATCTACCTACCTACCTACCTATCTCTATCTATCTACCTACCTACCTATCTCTATCTACCTACCTACCTACCTACCTATCTGTATCTATCTATCTACCTACCTACCTACCTACCTATCTGTATCTATCAATCTACCTACCTACCTATGTCTATCTATCTATCTACCTACCTACCTATCTCTATCTATCTATCTACCTACCTACCTATCTGTATCTATCTATCGACCTACCTACCTATCTCTATCTATCTATCTATCTACCTACCTACCTATCTCTATCTATCTACCTACCTACCTATCTCTATCTATCTATCTACCTACCTACCTATCTATATCTATCTATCGACCTACCTAACTATCTCTATCTATCTATCTACCTACCTACCTATCTATCTCTATCTATCTACCTACCTACCTATCTCTATCTATCTATCTACCTACCTACCTAACTATCTCTATCTACCTACCTACCTACCTATCTCTGTCTATCTACCTACCTACCTATCTCTATCTATCTACCTACCTACCTACCTACCTACCTACCTACCTACCTATCTCTTTCTATCTGTCTACCTACCTACCTATCTCTACCTATATACCTACCTACCTACCTATCTTTATCTATCTATCTATCTATGTATCTACCTACCTATCTCTATCAATCTACCTACCTACCTATCTCTATCTATCTATCTACCTACCTACCTATCTGTATCTATCTATCTACCTACCTACCTATCTGTATCTATCTACCTACCTACCTACCTATCTCTATCTACCTACCTACCTACCTATCTGTATTTATCTATCTACCCACCTACCTATCTCTATCTATCTACCTACCTACCTATCTCTATCTATCTACCTACCTACCTACCTACCTATCTCTATCTATCTTCCTACCTACCTACCTACCTATCTCTATCTATCTACCTACCTACCTACCTATCTCTATCTATCTATCTACCTACCTACATATCTGTATTTATCTATCTGCCTACCTACCTATGTCTATCTATCTATCTATCTATCTACCTACATATCTATCTCTATCTATCTACCTACCTACCTACCTACCTATCTCTATCTATCTACCTACCTACCTACCTATCTCTATCTATCTATCTACCTACCTACATATCTGTATTTATCTATCTGCCTACCTACCTATGTCTATCTATCTATCTATCTATCTACCTACATATCTATCTGTATCTATCTACCTACCTACCTACCTACCTATCTCTATCTGCCTACCTACCTACCTATCTGTATGTATCTATCTACCCACCTACCTATCTCTATCTATCTATCTACCTACCTACCTATCTCTATCTATCTACCTACCTACCTACCTATCTGTCTCTATCAATCTACCTACCTACCTATCTCTATCTATCTACCTACCTACCTATCTGTATCTATCTATCTACCTACCTACCTATCTCTATCTATCTACCTACCTACCTACCTACCTATCTGTATCTATCTATCTACCTACCTACCTATCTCTATCTATCTATCTACCTACCTACCTATCTGTATCTATCTACCTACCGACCTACCTATCTCTATCTATCTACCTACCTACCTACCTATCTCTATCTATCTATCTACCTACCTACCTCTCTGTATCTATCAATCTACCTTCCTAATTATCTCTATCTATCTATCTACCTACCTACCTATCTGTATCTATCTATCTACCTACCTACCTATCTGTCTCTATCAATCTACCTACCTATCTATCTCTATCTATCTATCTACCTACCTACCTACCTATCTCTATCTATCTACCTACCTACCTATCTCTATCTACCTACCTACCTACCTACCTATCTGTATCTATCTATCTACCTACCTACCTACCTACCTATCTGTATCTATCAATCTACCTACCTACCTATGTCTATCTATCTATCTACCTACCTAACTATCTCTATCTATCTATCTACCTACCTACCTATCTGTATCTATCTATCGACCTACCTACCTATCTCTATCTATCTATCTATCTATCTACCTACCTACCTATCTCTATCTATCTACCTACCTACCTATCTCTATCTATCTATCTACCTACCTACCTATCTATATCTATCTATCGACCTACCTAACTATCTCTATCTATCTATCTACCTACCTACCTATCTATCTCTATCTATCTACCTACCTACCTATCTCTATCTATCTATCTACCTACCTACCTAACTATCTCTATCTACCTACCTACCTACCTATCTCTGTCTATCTACCTACCTACCTATCTCTATCTATCTACCTACCTACCTACCTACCTACCTACCTACCTACCTATCTCTTTCTATCTGTCTACCTACCTACCTATCTCTACCTATATACCTACCTACCTACCTATCTTTATCTATCTATCTATCTATCTATGTATCTACCTACCTATCTCTATCAATCTACCTACCTACCTATCTCTATCTATCTATCTACCTACCTACCTATCTGTATCTATCTATCTACCTACCTACCTATCTGTATCTATCTACCTACCTACCTACCTATCTCTATCTACCTACCTACCTACCTATCTGTATTTATCTATCTACCCACCTACCTATCTCTATCTATCTACCTACCTACCTATCTCTATCTATCTACCTACCTACCTACCTACCTATCTCTATCTATCTTCCTACCTACCTTCCTATCTCTATCTACCTACCTACCTACCTACCTACCTACCTACCTATCTGTATCTATCTATCTACCTACCTACCTATCTGTCTCTATCAATCTACCTACCTACCTATCTCTATCTATCTACCTACCTACCTATCTGTATCTATCTATCTACCTACCTACCTATCTCTATCTATCTACCTACCTACCTACCTACCTATCTGTATCTATCTACCTACCTACCTAACTATCTCTATCTATCTACCTACCTACCTATCTCTATCTATCTATCTACCTTCCTACCTATCTGTATCTATCAATCTACCTACCTACCTACCTATCTCTATCTATCTATCTACCTACCTACCTATCTCTATCTGTCTACCTACCTACCTACCTATCTGTATCTATCTATCTACCTACCTACCTATCTGTCTCTATCAATCTACCTAACTATCTATCTCTATCTATCTACCTACCTACCTACCTATCTCTATCTATCTATCTACCTACCTACCTATCTGTATCTATCTACCTACCTACCTACCGATCTCTATCTATCTACCTACCTACCTACCTTTATCTATCTATCTACCTACCTACCTATCTGTATCTATCAATCTACCTACCTACCTATCTCTATCTATCTACCTACCTACCTACCTACCTATCTCTATCTATCTACCTACCTACCTACCTATCTGTATCTATCTATCTACCTACCGACCTATCTGTCTCTATCAATCTACCTACCTATCTATCTCTATCTATCTATCTATCTACCTACCTACCTACCTATCTCTATCTATCTATCTATCTATCTATCTATCTATCTATCTATCTATCTATCTATCTATCTACCTACCTACCTGTATCTATCTATCTACCTACCTACCTACCTATCTCTATCTATCTACCTACCTTCCTACCTATCTGTATCTATCTATCTACCTAGCTATCTATCTCTATCTGTCTGTCTACCTACCTAACTATCTCTACCTACCTACTTACCTACCTACCTACCTACCTAACAATCTCTATCTATCTATCTACCTACATATATATATCTCTATCTATCTATCTACCTACCTACCTATATCTATCTATCTATCTATCTATCTATCTATCTATCTATCTATCTATCTATCTATCTACCTACCTATCTGTTTCTATCTATCTACCTACCTACCTATCTCTATCTACCTACCTACCTACCTATCTGTATCTATCTATCTACCTAGCTATCTATCTCTATATATCTATCTACCAACCTAACTATCTCTACCTACCTACCTACATACCTAACAATCTCTATCTATCTACCTACCTACCTATATATCTCTATCTATCTATCTATCTATCTACCTACTTACCTATCTATCTCTATCTATCTATCTACCTACCTACCTACCTATCTGTATCTATCTATCTACCTACCTACCTACCTATCTCTATCTATCTACCTACCTTCCTACCTATCTGTATCTATCTATCTACCTAGCTATCTATCTCTATCTGTCTGTCTACCTACCTAACTATCTCTACCTACCTACCTACCTACCTACCTACCTATCTACCTAAGAATCTCTATCTATCTATCTACCTACATATATATATATATATATATATATATATATATATGTATGTATGTATGTATGTATGTATGTATGTATGTATGTATGTATGTATGTATGTATGTATGTATGTATATATATATATATATATATATATATATATATATATATATATATATATATATATATATATATATATATATATATCTACCTACCTATCTGTTTCTATCTATCTACCTACCTACCTATCTCTATCTATCTACCTACCTACCTACCTATCTGTATCTATCTATCCACCTAGCTATCTATCTCTACCTATCTATCTACCTACCTAACTATCTCTACCTACCTACCTACATACCTAACAATCTCTATCTATCTACCTACCTACCTATATATCTCTATCTATCTATCTATCTATCTACCTACCTATCTATCTCTATCTATCTATCTACCTACCTACCTATCTCTATCTATCTACCTACCTACCTACCTATCTGTATCTATCTATCTACCTACCTACCTATCTTTCTCTATCAATCTACCTACCTATCTATCTCTATCTATCTATCTACCTACCTACCTATCTCTATCTATCTACCTACCTACCTACCTATCTCTATCTATCTACCTACCTACCTATCTGTATCTATCAATCTACCTACCTACCTATGTCTATCTATCTATCTACCTACCTACCTATCTCTATCTATCTACCTACCTACCTACCTACCTACCTATATCTATCTATCTACCAACCTACATATCTGTATCTATCTATCTACCTACCTACATATCTGTATCTATCTATCTACCTACCTACCTATCTGTATCTATCAATCTACCTACCTACCTATCTCTATCTATCTATCTACCTACCTACCTATCTCTATCTATCTATTTACCTACCTATCTATCTCTATCTATCTACCTACCTACCTATCTCTATCTATCTATCTATCTACCTACCTATCTGTATCTATCTATCTACCTACCTACCTATCTGTATCTATCTATCTACCTACCTACCTATCTGTATCTATCTATCGACCTACCTACCTATCTCTATCTATCTACCTACCTACCTACCTATCTCTATCTATCTACCTACCTACCTACCTATCTCTATCTATCTATCTACCTACCTACATATCTGTATTTATCTATCTACCTACCTACCTATGTCTATCTATCTATCTACCTACATATCTATCTGTATCTATCTACCTACCTACCTACCTATCTCTATCTGCCTACCTACCTACCTATCTGTATGTATCTATCTACCCACCTACCTATCTCTATCTATCTATCTACCTACCTACCTATCTCTATCTATCTACCTACCTACCTACCTATCTGTATCTATCTATCTACCTACCTACCTACCTATCTCTATCTATCTATCTACCTACCTACCTATCTCTATCTATCTACCTACCTACCTACCTATGTGTATCTATCTATCTACCTACCTACCTATCTGTATCTATCTATCTACCTACCTACCTATCTCTATCTATCTATCTACCTACCTACCTATCTGTATCTATCTACCTACCGACCTACCTATCTCTATCTATCTACCTACCTACCTACCTATCTCTATCTATCTATCTACCTACCTACCTCTCTGTATCTATCAATCTACCTACCTAATTATCTCTATCTATCTATCTACCTACCTACTTATCTGTATCTATCTATCTACCTACCTACCTATCTGTCTCTATCAATCTACCTACCTATCTATCTCTATCTATCTATCTACCTACCTACCTACCTATCTCTATCTATCTACCTACCTACCTATCTCTATCTATCTACCTACCTACCTACCTATCTGTATCTATCTATCTACCTACCTACCTACCTACCTATCTGTATCTATCAATCTACCTACCTACCTATGTCTATCTATCTATCTACCTACCTACCTATCTCTATCTATCTATCTACCTACCTACCTATCTGTATCTATCTATCGACCTACCTACCTATCTCTATCTATCTATCTATCTACCTACCTACCTATCTCTATCTATCTACCTACCTACCTATCTCTATCTATCTATCTACCTACCTACCTATCTGTATCTATCTATCGACCTACCTAACTATCTCTATCTATCTATCTACCTACCTACCTATCTATCTCTATCTATCTACCTACCTACCTATCTCTATCTATCTATCTACCTACCTACCTAACTATCTCTATCTACCTACCTACCTACCTATCTCTGTCTATCTACCTACCTACCTACCTATCTCTATCTATCTACCTACCTACCTACCTACCTATCTCTTTCTATATGTCTACCTACCTACCTATCTCTATCTATATACCTACCTACCTACCTATCTTTATCTATCTATCTATCTATCTATCTACCTACCTATCTCTATCAATCTACCTACCTACCTATCTCTATCTATCTACCTACCTACCTATCTGTGTCTATCTATCTACCTACCTACCTATCTGTATCTATCTACCTACCTACCTACCTATCTCTATCTACCTACCTACCTAGATGTATTTATCTATCTACCCACCTACCTATCTCTATCTATCTACCTACCTACCTATCTCTATCTATCTACCTACCTACCTACCTACCTATCTCTATCTATCTTCCTACCTACCTTCCTATCTCTATCTATCTACCTACCTACCTACCTACCTACCTACCTATCTGTATCTATCTATCTACCTACCTACCTATCTGTCTCTATCAATCTACCTACCTACCTATCTCTATCTATCTACCTACCTACCTATCTGTATCTATCTATCTACCTACCTACCTATCTC
>JAKSXO010000095.1:215000-217500 GCA_024509115.1 Crotalus helleri
TACCTACCTATCTGTATCTATCTATCTACCTACCTACCTATCTGTCTCTATCAATCTACCTAACTATCTATCTCTATCTATCTACCTACCTACCTACCTATCTCTATCTATCTATCTACCTACCTACCTCTCTCTCTCTCTCTCTCTCTCTCTCTCTCTCTCTCTCTCTCTATCTATCTATCTATCTATCTATCTATCTATCTACCTACCTATATCTATCTATCTATCTACCTACCTACCTATCTGTATCTATCTATCTACCTACCTACCTATCTGTATCTATCAATCTACCTACCTACCTATCTGTATCTATCTACCTACCTACCTACCTATCTGTATCTATCTATCTACCTACCTACCTATCTGTCTCTATCAATCTACCTACCTATCTATCTCTATCTATCTATCTATCTATCTATCTATCTATCTATCTATCTATCTATCTATCTATCTATCTATCTATCTATCTATCTACCTACCTACCTACCTACCTATCTCTATCTATCTACCTACCTACCTACCTTTATCTATCTACCTACCTACCTATCTGTATCTATCAATCTACCTACCTACCTATCTCTATCTATCTACCTACCTACCTACCTATCTCTATCTATCTACCTACCTACCTACCTATCTGTATCTATCTATCTACCTACCTACCTATCTGTCTCTATCAATCTACCTACCTATCTATCTCTATCTATCTATCTATCTATCTATCTATCTATCTATCTATCTATCTATCTATCTATCTATCTATCTATCTATCTATCTATCTATCTACCTACCTACCTATCTCTATCTATCTACCTACCTACCTATCTCTATCTATCTATCTATCTATCTATCTATCTATCTATCTATCTATCTATCTATCTATCTATCTATCTATCTACCTACCTACCTATCTGTATCTATCTATCTACCTACCTACCTATCTCTATCTATCTACCTACCTTCCTACCTATCTGTATCTATCTATCTACCTAGCTATCTATCTCTATCTATCTATCTACCTACCTAACTATCTCTACCTACCTACCTACCTACCTACCTACCTACCTACCTAACAATCTCTATCTATCTATCTACATACCTATATATCTCTATCTATCTATCTATCTATCTATCTATCTATCTATCTATCTATCTATCTATCTATCTATCTATCTATCTACCTACCTACCTATATCTATCTATCTATCTATCTATCTATCTATCTATCTATCTATCTATCTATCTATCTATCTACCTACCTACCTATCTGTATCTATCTATCTACCTACCTACCTATCTCTATCTATCTACCTACCTACCTACCTATCTGTATCTATCTATCTACCTAGCTATCTATCTCTATCTATCTATCTACCTACCTAACTATCTCTACCTTCCTACCTACATATCTAACATTCTCTATCTATCTATCTACCTACCTATATATCTCTATCTATCTATCTACCTACCTACCTATCTATCTCTATCTATCTATCTACCTACCTACCTATCTGTATCTATCTATCTACCTAACTACCTATCTGTATCTATCTATCTACCTACCTACCTATCTGTATCTATCAATCTACCTATCTACCTATCTGTATCTATCGAACTACCTACCTATCTCTATCTATCTATCTATCTACCTACCTACCTATCTGTATCTATCTACCTACCTTCCTATCTCTATCTATCTACCTACCTATCTACCTTTATCTATCTATCTACCTACCTACCTATCTGTATCTATCAATCTACCTACCTACCTATCTCTATCTATCTACCTACCTACCTACCTATCTCTATCTATCTACCTACCTACCTATCTGTATCTATCTATCTACCTACCTACCTATCTGTCTCTATCAATCTACCTACCTATCTATCTCTATCTATCTATCTATCTATCTATCTATCTATCTATCTATCTATCTATCTATCTATCTATCTATCTATCTATCTATCTATCTACCTACCTACCTACCTACCTATCTCTATCTATCTACCTACCTACCTATCTCTATCTATCTATCTATCTATCTATCTATCTATCTATCTATCTATCTATCTATCTATCTATCTATCTATCTATCTATCTATCTACCTACCTACCTACCTACCTACCTACCTACCTATCTGTATCTATCTATCTACCTACCTACCTATCTCTATCTATCTACCTACCTTCCTACCTATCTGTATCTATCTATCTACCTAGCTATCTATCTCTATCTATCTATCTACCTACCTAACTATCTCTACCTACCTACCTACCTACCTACCTACCTAACAATCTCTATCTATCTATCTACCTACCTATATATCTCTATCTATCTATCTACCTACCTACCTACCTATCTCTATCTATCTATCTATCTATCTATCTATCTATCTATCTATCTATCTATCTATCTATCTATCTATCTATCTATCTATCTACCTACCTATCTGTATCTATCTATCTATCTACCTACCTATCTCTATCTATCTACCTACC